>QLOY01000548.1:0-11704 GCA_003313965.1 Megacollybia marginata | reverse complement strand
CTGATTAGCACATACTATCAGTCATACACCCACTTACCTTTCACCCTCTTAACTCAAAGACACCTGGATCTCGATCCTGAAGAGACACGTTCTTGCACACTTATTATTCAGACTCAGGTTGTAACTTTTATAACCCGACATCTAAATTGGAGCCAACCGCAAGAGCAGTTCTCTGTCCTTGAGTCATATCACTCAGCATGTCACGAAGATCTCGTAGTTCATCTTCACCTTCACCAGGAACACTGGCCAACACAACATCAAGTCCTCTGACTTACTCAACGAAAAGTCAGGAGGAACACCAGACCATGACACCATATGATCATGAAGAACCAGAAAGTGACCAAGAGTCACAAGTCAGCACTAGTAGTTCTGATCACAATCAGCAGTCCTCACCTGAGAGAGTTGCATATGCATTTGCATCTCAAGCTGTAGGAGGACCTAGCAGTGGTATGGCCACTGCAGCAAAGACGACATTTCCGTTATTTGGCACTGCTGGCTCATCAGCCATGAAGGCAGGCCAAGCACCTCACATCCCAACCAAACGATTTGTTTCAGCCAGGGTACCAGAAGAAATGCCCCGGGTAGGAACAAAGTCAGCTCCTAGGAAGTTCAAAGGAGAATATGACTATGTGGAATCATTTTTCAGACAATATGAACAGATGTGTCACACTTACAATCTCTATGATGCTGCAGAGAAATGTGAATGTATCTTGGATTACGTTGATCGAAAGGTCGAGAGATTTATTGCATCCAGTCAGGCCTATAGGCTAAAGGACTGGGATGCCCTGAAAGCTGTTATGCTTGAATACTATGATGCTGAGCGCAAGGATTCACGTTACTCGCTACGGCATCTGAAGAAGCTAGTTAACAAATGGTGCCACCGTCCAATGAAGAATTTGGAGACTTGGAAGAAATATGGAAGAGAATTTCTTACCATCTCAGGGTGGCTAATAACCAACAAACTACTCACCACTGATCAAGAAGCAGCCTACTATTGGCATGGGATCCGGAAGGACCTGCACCAGCTGCTTGAGACCAGGTTTACACTCAACACCCAAATGTCACACGCATACGAGCCATCCCAATGGCAGATGTTAACAAGTTAGCCGGACATCACTTTGCTCGTTTCCAATTTGACAAAAACCTAGTAGATTCAGACACCTCAGATGACACTGATGATGTGTATTCTGAATCTGAATCATCCAGTTCTGACAGTGATTCAGAAAGTGATAATTCTGAGTCAGAGGATGATCGCAAGAAAAAGAAGAAGCGCAAGGCTAAAGAAAGGTCCAAGAAGGATAAGAAGAAGCAACGGAAGAAACGTGAAGAGGATGATAAGCTCACAGATAATGAAGTTGAGTGTATCATGGAAGAACGCAAGACTAAAGGTAAGGAGTCTTCTGAGACACCAAAGGTAAGACCAAACCCAGAAGTTACTGATTTGATAGATAAGATGTCTAGGATGTCAATCTCTGACCCATCCTATGGAGCGATGTACTATCAGATCACTCACCTTGATCCATTTGCAGCTCTATGTGTTCGAGCCCCAGAATTGACCCCCACAAGACGATATGATAACTGTCGAGATAGGATCCCAGGAATTATTCCTAGACCTGAAGGACAGAGTATTCCACGATTCTCCATGCAGCCATGTCAGTGCTATGGCTGTGGTCTTGATGGACATGTTGTTAGAGACTGCAAGCAATTGTTGGATTTCATGCAGAATGGGATTATTCATCTAGATGATCGTGGATACCGGTATGCTGATGGAATGAGAGTACCTAGGGTTCAAGGAGAGACTCTAGTGGAAACCATCCGAAAGCGTGCAGTGGCCAAGTCACCCTCTGCAAACTATGTATCTGCAATGACGGAATCAGATGCTTACAGTGCGGCATATGAGTCAGATGAGGACTCTGTTGCAGAAGCCTTTGCCTTGAATCGTACTGAAGGCAAAGCCAAGTTTACGTGAAAGGAGGCTCAAGACAAACCTCGTAAAGCTCCTAGGCAAGGAACTGGAGCTAAGGTCAAGGAGATGAAGGAGCAGAAGTCAAAGCCAGCACACCAACTTGCTGATGAAGGTCTGGAATCTAAACCAGCACCCTCTAAGCAAGAAGGTGCAAAGACTCGATCACAACACCCTCAATTGGTAGGGCAGGATATTAATAACCCTCTGCCACGACCCATTTATCAGGAAAAGCAGACAGAGAGTCGAAAGCCTGTGCCTGCACCAATTCCTGCAGATGTCAGAGAACCTCGGGGGATCATCATTGAGCAACCCATACAGGATGTAGAAATGAAGGATGCTCCTGTGGTGAGGCCAAAGAAGAAAGGTCCTCAACCAGTGAAGGTAACAGTGAAGGACCAGCTGGATGTTAAACCAATATGCCGGTATGGGCCCAGACACTCAGACTTGACAAAGCAAGTTAACACTGATGATATTGTGAGGAAAGTCCTAGAGGCACCAGTCACAATCAGTGTTCAAGAAGCTTTAGGAGCATCAAGGAATATCTCAGAATCAATCCGGGAGATGCTTCGACTCAAGAGAGGATTTGCAGTAGACGAAGTCATACCTGCTGTAAGTTATGGGCATATTGAAGAGGAAGAATCAGCAGAAGAATCAGATGATGAAGTAGAAGAGATTCCAAGAGGGATAGTCGCTGCTATGGAGGCAGAAAGATTCTGGAAAGGAATTACTACCCGAGACAAAGCAGCATTGATTTACCTTCCACTTGAATGTGGGAACAGTGAAATCAAAGGTATTGTGGATACAGGTGCCATGCTCAGCATAGTGCGCAGAGACATCTACCAATCAAATATCCACAAGCCAATGTTACCTGATAAAGTCATGGAGGTAAAGGATGCCAATGGCAACATGGGTGTATTGAAAGGGCTAGCAAGACGAGTTCCCCTATTTGTAGGAGAAGTTCTCACCAAGGGAAATTTATTTGTGGGAGATGGCTTGCCTTTTGATTTAATCTTGGGTCGACCATGGATCCGAGACAATCTTATCAGCATTATTGAAAGAGAAAATGGGACCTACCTGCAATTTGGGAGAACACCATCTGGTGAGGTGTATGAGCTCTGTGTCTATGAAGAAACAGTTCCTGCCTGGATTGGACAAGCATCAGAGAAGGTTTGGAAGGTAAAACAACCTCACCTTAACAAGCTCGGAGTGGTGGGAAAAATATTTTCAATTGCAGCAGAGGACACAGATGACTTGACCACCCGATCACAGTACAGCAGTGGAGAAGACCGTTCAGACCCTGCTGAAGATCCATCTACGCAATTGGTATTGCACAGACCAGAACGACGGATGCTCCTAGGAAAGGAGCCAACTCAAACCTTGATGAACAATCAAACCATAGACCAACTAGCAAGCATGATATTTGCTTACTGGTCTATCAGCAAAGGCATTCTGACAGAGCTCCAGAAAGATCCCTATGAAGTAAATTGGGATGAAATCAGAATGGATCCTAGAGTAGCCGATTGCATGATGGCTATTCAAACAGTATCCGACTCAGGATGGCCAGAAGAGTTACTGGATTTGACAGCTTTCCCAGACATAGAACAGCTTGAAGAAGCAGATGCTGTTGCTAGAATAGCTGATCAAATCAGAGAGTTCGAGTTGGAAAATCTAGATGGTCCCCTAATTCAGTGGAGAAATGATGCTGAAGCAGACAAAATCATTGTGCGGTGTCATGACCAGATCATTGAAGCACAGATTAATTTGGATCAAGAGGTAAACCTTGCTGCAGAGAAGTCACCCATATGGAACCAGTTGAGCAAAGAAATGGCTGAGAATCCCTGCATTGCTAGAACCATGATAGTTGAGCAGGATATTTCCTGCAGCTATCACAATGTGGTTAATCTGGAGTTTGGAGGAGACAAGATCCCTACAGCCCTGCACAGTCAGCCTGGAATGCAGGAGGAATTAATTCTGGGATGGACATGGAGTTACCACAATCTGGAGCTACTCCAGAAAGCTGGACTCAGATTAGCCCTGGTCTCAAAGGAAGAAACACTGAGTTATTCACCTGTAGCAGAAACCACAATCTCGGATTCATCCAGTAATGAGCTGGACTCAGTAGAAGACAATCCTTGGATTGCTGCAGTTAATGCTATTATCACTCCAGACAATGAAGAAATGTATGCTGCATTACAAACTTTGGAGGAGCATGATGATGACTCAGCTGGTATCATGACAAGTGGATGGGAGTATGAGAAGCAGGCACTGGAAGGAGCAATTGTACAGGTGGAAACACTCTGGAGCAATATGCATACTGAAACACCTAGAGTCTTGATGCTCAGTGCAGAAGAAACCCCAAAGAAAGAATTTCCTGTTATAGGAGTTCCTGACATGACTGTGGTCATATTCAAGCCACCAGAACAGGCTATGCGCAAGGTCATCAGTCCCACGCAAGGAGTTCAAGTGTGGTGGAAGGACTGGGATATACAGGAATACACCACAGCTTATCAGGAGGATACTGAATTAGAAATCGATCCTTTCAGGCTACATTCATCAGTAGATTCCATGCCAATTCCTTGGGGTATCTGTAGCCTATGTTCAGACAAAGCCATACATACGGATCATTGCCGGAGGAAATTTTGTGAGGGAAATACGGATTTTCCCTGAGAAGGCAAAGGTTGCTATAAAACTAGGAGATGAGACAGGATGCATACCTCTAGAACTTGCAATGTGGATCCAGAATGATGATTGGGAGAGATTGGTATTATCTGCACCTGGGGCTACGATTGAACAAGTTGTAGTGGTCTGTTCATGACAACCTACCCCTGTGCGGTTCACCGAATTACAGTTTAACCAACCATTCAGAATGTGGGCTGGGTATCCAGAGTCAGATGATGGGACAGCACCACAGTGCTATGGACCTGCACCCTTCCTGGCAATATACATGATCCAGCTACAGCATTCCAAACCACATGAGCTACCTATGCAGCAGGTTGGAAAATTAAAGGAAGATGCTGAATATGAAGAAGTATGGAGAACAGGAGCATTGTGATTTATTTCACCAGTGTTAGTACAGCTGGAGAAAGATGGAATCCGCTCCAAGTTTATGGTCCGAATGGATACTGGCCCAACAGTGGCTAGAGGAATACCACCTGGATTTTACCAAGAATTTCCACCAATGTCAGACTTCCAACTTAGCAGGGAAAATGTGAAGCAGATTCTGGCATGGGACAGGCTGCAGCCTTTAAAGGGGCTAGTCCTGATTCACAAAGGAATTGCTTACCCTATAGAGCTTGCTCTGATAACAGAGGAATCTATTCCAAAGGTGGCAAAATGCAAGGAGGAAGAATATCGAGAAGCTAGGATTTATTCCTGGTGTGATCTAGGAATAAAGTGGACAAGTGAGGTTCCAGAAGTGATGATGAGATACCTCACACAGCCTGGAAATGAAGTAGATCATTTCCAGATCAAAGAAATTTCCTACGAGCCAAAAACTCATGAAGTGGTAATCAATGAGTCCACTGAGGGACGATGCGGGTCTGTAAAGCTAGCCTGGAACAATCGTTGAGGTACAATTTTCATTCAGAATAGGCAGGAGTTCATCAAGTACCCTCCTGCTTCAGATGTATTTCTGTCACAATATGTTCTGGCAAAACTAGGCTTGTGGAGAATTGGAGAAGCAATCAAAGAGGTTGATGTAGAGGCAAATGGAGTACTCTACCGCATGGATTTTATTCCCGTGGATGACAGCTTGCCATTTATTGTGCTAAAGGGAATGCCATGTGTGCCTCAGGTACAAGCCATGTCATATGCCACCCAGTCAGAAATGATGTGGGTAGAGCGAGCCACTAGGACACCCACACCCATGACATTAAGCAATTGGGGAGTTGGAAGTCAAGCTATTGACTGCCAGTTACTAGCCAATGCTGCGTATCAGCCCTGGGTCAAAGCTAGAGATGAATTGATGGGTGATATCAATGAGAGAGAAACCAATGTACCCTTTGTGGGGGTAATTGAGGAAACTCTGCAAGTTTATCTGGCAGAGCGAGATCAGTATGGTGAGGCTACCACCCAGCTACTCCAAGAAATCACACAGATTCAGCAAGATGTCTTGGATGAGCTGCATCAAAGTGGGAGCTTCCCTAAGGATGATCAGCAACATCTTATGCGACTTGCAGAAGAGATATACGTTATTGCAACATGGTCCACAGAAGAAGTGGAAGAACAGGTCCTGGAAAAGATCTCCGAGTTGAGATCACAACGAAGCTATGAGGATAGACTTATCAGTTCTATCCGAAGTCAGCTGGATGCATTCTTGAGTCAATATCAGAAGTACAAGGATCGACGTGATGCCAGAAGGTTGGCAGGCACACATGGGAATCTACCTCAGCAGCATTCCAATCTTCATGGCCGGGACCCCTCGGGTTCCAAACCAAGTAATAGCAATCAGCGAGTTAGGCATACTACTGAATTACATGGAAGGGGGGGTAATAGCTATCAAGAATTCCCACCAGATTTCATTAAAAAGCTTCCAAGTTCACCTACCCACCCCTCAAAAGGGAAATCTAGATTGGCACCAGAAGCTCCTAGGAGATTATACCCTGTCCAGAAAAAGACAGCACATATGACTAGGAAATCACACCCTACCTTGAATATGCACCTGAAGCAGAAACTCAGAAGGCATGAGTTCCAGAACCACTCTAAAACCACATCCATGGAAGGAGGAACTGCGGAAATTTATCTTCTAGGCTCTGCAGAAGCCTCGGCATCTGAAACTCGGACCGGAAGTAGTATAACCGAGCCGTTGGCTAATAATAACTCAGCTCAGCAGACTAATCCGATGTTTCAACGCTTTGAGGAGATGATCACCATGGCACAACAGCTCACTACACAAACTCAGAGTCTCCTTACCATTATGGGGTACTGGGTGAAGGAAATGACGGTAAACGAAAGAAGAGAACCTCGGAAATTTGAGCAGGCTGTGCAAACAGCCAATTTATCAACTACAGAAGCCTCACCTAAAGGTTCCGAGAGCCACGAAGACCGCATTCACAATTGGTTAAATGACATAACCAAAAGAAGGTCTCAGGAACGCGATGGATCGGCAGGTGATCATGCAGATCCGGCATTAGCCGATCAGATCGCTGCCGAAACGCTGCTAACACTAGGCGCGAAAACGTTCCGGGAATGCAATATCAATAGAGGCCAGGTATCAGCAGTCTCTGAAGGTCGATTGATAACAGAGGAACCACAGGAAGGTGTTAGTAATCACCATTCCACAGAGAGAGGAATTAATAGGAGGAAAAAGGAAAAATTCATAGATGAAGGCTTATCGGAATTTTCGGAGAAGGTTGAGAGTGAAAAACCAGTCGGAAACGAGCCTAAGTGCTTTGTTTGCGAAGCCTTAGCAACCCGGGGACGATTCCGAATGGTTGGGGGACTATTGTCCAATTTAGGTAGTCAAAATGCGAACAGGAGGAAGATTGATGAGGAGAGCTCTTCGGAAAGCTTCGAAACGGCGCCGACGGGCAGTACAAGCGAGGAGCGCATGGGATACGCCAATTCCGAGCCATACAACACCCCAGAAATTTTTCTAGAGTGTTCTAGGCAATCACCACCCGACCCATCTGCCAGAATTAGTAAAGATGAAGCCGGAGTTATGGAGATGAAGCAAGCGGATTTTGCGGGTGAAAATGCGACGGAAATTGCCCAGAATACGGTCCTGAATGAGTATGTTGAAAGGGAAAGAAGCGACGCACTAGAACTCAGAAAATTGGAAAGTTGTGGAAAGGTTGAGAACAGAATGATCAGAAGTGTGCGGAATACCACCAAAACGGTTCAGGAAGGTGAAGCGTCAGGCTATATAGAGTCACGAACGCTCCCTGGCCCAAATTCGAGTACCCCTGCTCCAACTTTTCCTCACCCAACTTCAACCTCCAACACTTCAAACTGCGAACCTCAAATCATGTCGCGTCCTCTAGGGGACCACCCCCAGTTGAAGGACACAGCTATGTCTCATGCAACCAGACCCCTAGGCGGAATCCAGAGCTCCGTCGAGGCAACAGACAACCCAACATCAGACCATGTGACACCCTTCCGGGTCCCACTCCGCATCAAACCCAATATCGAGCCTCTAGTTCCATCCCACCCATTGTTACACACTCGTTTCGACCGTCAGCAGTTCAGACAGAGCCTATCAGAGGTAAACGCTATCAAGACTCAAGCTCAAAACTACAGCAAGTACCATCGAGCTGCAGTATTAACTTGTCCTTCTTCTGTCCGAGCCGAGTCAATTTTGCTGGATGGCCGAACAATCACCCAGTATGTGTTCATGAATGCTTCACTTGCGGAACGCAGTTCTGCTACCCAGATGCAACCAGCTTCCAGAACAGGTACTGCAATCATCCTGTTCATGCCAGAGACAACATCTATTTTGGAAGAGGAAACAGCGCCAATGCACGAGATGATTGCTGCTACTACAGAGTTCAAATTTGTTGAAGATGGACCTGTTGAAGCCACTTGGGATCCAGACCAACACATTCTGACACAGCTTCCTATCTTAGGACCAGGCCAGCAAGTGGGAGATTTTATCGAGGTGATTCCTCCTTTACGTGATGACTCACCTTTGATTTTTGGGCTTGCTATGGACAAGGAGAAACCATTTGCTCAGCGTGTCTTGAATTTGGATCACCTTCAGCAGTCAGTCCGACTTGAATGGAATCCAGCTCAAGAAATTGCAAGAGCTGAGGACAGAGTGGGAGAAGAGGGAGATCAAGCAATTGGGGAGGTTGGATCCACACTTAGAGCATGGGGTGGGAGGTTGAATAAGCATATTCGTCACAGCATTGAGATGATGGCTAATGAAGGACCTCCAGTGCTAGCTAAAAGGTTTGTCCTTGACAGCACTATGCTTAACGACCTTGTAGAAATATCCAGCAGATGAGATGCGGTGTCTCATAGCTTACTCAGTGGAGCGGTTTGGTGTTGCTGCATTTTTACAAGGAAAGGAACGGGAAATGGTGCCACCATACTTTCAAGCAATTGACAATATTGCACGCCAGTGTGCTGAACCACTAACTGATAAAAATTGACATTGGAAGGGAATTTACACAGGTGATGTGGGCCAATGCAATCAACTAATTTTGGATGTCTTATCAAGATATGATTTGCCCACCATTTGTGTTGGACCTCATATTCCCCAGACACTTGATATACCATTCCTCGAAACCTTTCCTGGATCTCCAGTTCTCTTTGTGGAGTCCAAGCGTTGATTTTCTCCATTTATCTGCGAAATTGACAGTTTTTCCCTTTACCGCTTTGGGAAATCAGATGATGGAAGCTTGGAGCAATCGCGCCTGGAGGAATTAAAACAGCACTTACTTCTAGGAACCATTATCAGAGCCCGAGATCGAGAAGAATTAACCTCACGGAAAGGTCCAGTGAGACTCGAGTCTAGCGCCGAATTAGGAGAACCTAACAGTGATGATGAAGAAGCGCTTACTCTTGGTTACCCACTGCGTCGAAGCGATGACCCAAATAGTCCAATGTACACACCTATGAGTCCAGAACCTCTGGAATCATCACTAGAACCAGTAATTCAAGTCGAAGAAGTGGATAGCATAGCTTCGACTCCAGAACCTGGGGAAATCAGACAAGAAAATTCCCAGCTTCCAGTCATTGAAATACCTGCCTTTGAACACCATAGTAACACTTCAACTCCTGATATAGAGCTGCTTTCGAGACCACCAACACCAGCTGCTGTGTTTTCAGTAATTGGAGTATCCACTGCAATTACTAATACAAGCAATGCCAGCTTGGATTTTTACCAGCGGCGGGGTCCATTCACTCTTCCTGGAATGGATCTCGCTCAACAATTACCTCCGAACAGCCAGCAAGTGGTAGCCGTGAGAACGAGAGAAGCGCTCGTGCAAAGAAGCCGAATCTCAACTCCTTCACAGACAATGGTTCAACTGTCCAGATGGCCATTCGGGGACGCAAGCGGAAGGTCTAAAGTCGGAGTCCAGAGGGTCCCAGTGATTATCGCTCCAGACTTAGACAATGCCGGCACCCTAAAAACTGGACCAATTTTGATTAAACAAAATCTAGTTTAGATCACATGTTTAATCAGCGTTTAATCATTGTTTAAACGCTGATTAAATGCTAGTATACAGTACATACTGTTAATAATGCATTAATAATGTTTAATCACATTTAATCACTGCTTAAATATGCTTAAACACCAAATATGCTACTACTGTTTAAACACCCATTCAAACACCACTGTTTAAACACCTGTTTAATCTGTTTAAACACGTGTTTAAATGTGCATTCAAACACATGTTTAAACACGTTCAAACACTGATGATTAAACACGCTCCCAAAAAAGTCTCAACATGCATTCAAACAAGTTTCAACACGCGTTCAAATGTGTTTAAACGCGTATTCAAACATGTTTAAATGCATATTCAAACACAGTTGCACATGCCAATGCAGTTATGCATGGCAGAAAGGTATAAGTGGGGAGAAAATCATCATACTCACTTAAAACTCCCATATTCACCATCTTCTCCTCGAGTGTCCATCTTATCAAATCTCATTCCAGCAGAATCCAGCGACAATGGGAGGAAAAAACCATGGACTTGACTGCAAGTGGAAAGTGGGTTGAGAGCAAGGTTGTGGTCAAAGAGCAAGTCATGTCTTATTCAAGCTCACGTGCCAATCTTTTTGTTCAACGCAGCTTGTGACAATGTGATGCGTTGTGTTGTGTGCACGTGAACATTACAACCTTGTTCTCGACTACCAACTAGCCACTCACAATCAGGGTCAGCTGGTTCAACTGTTTGGCTCCTTTCCCTTCAGACTTGAATAGGACATAGAGGTGGGCTTATGATGGAGATTCGAGGAGACTCTGGGTGGAATATGGGCTTTGAGTGAGTACAACAAATTAACCAATGCCAGTGGCAATACACGTTGAAATGTATGTTTGAACGTGTTTAAATGAGTGTTCAAACAAGCATTTAAACATGTGTTTGAACGTGGCTTTAAACAGTTGCGTTCAAACAGACGTGTTTGAACGCTCATTTAAATGGTAGTAGCATATATTAAACATATTCAAACAATGATTAAACATGATTAGGGCCGACAGTGATTAAACCCTACTAACAGTATATAGTAAATACTGGTGTTTAATCAGTGTTTAAACACTGATTAAATGCGGATTAAACATTTGATCCAAACTGGATTTTGATTAATCAAAATCGGTCAGGTTGTTGGGCACCCGATTGGTGAGAACAATTGGAGCACTCCTGAGCGCTACAGATCAGGAGCGAGCGCTTAGGCCCCCTGTTTCGAGAACGCTGTCACCAGACAGTGACGATGTTCCTGACCTTGTCTCCAACTCTGACTCACTTAGTTCATCCAGTTCAAGTGATCAGAGTAGTTCCTCTGATGACTTTTCAGTCTACAGTCGTCAAATGGACTTCTTAACCAGATTGCGGGTGACCCGAACTCGCACCAAATTTGTTCAATACACTAGGGATGACCGGTGACCCTCGGCTACTTGACTCTGTGCTCTATAATGAGAAACCGAGTGCACGCCGGGATCAACATGGGGTCAGCTATTTTTATCAGACCGAGTTTTTTGATCATCGCAACCAACACGCCGGTTATCCTGCTGCTCAGTTTGATGAAATTACATTGCCTAATCCAGACCACCCGATTATGCAGAACCACCCAGAT
>QLOY01000547.1:0-26794 GCA_003313965.1 Megacollybia marginata | reverse complement strand
AAAACATCGCTCAGTGGTTGTATCAAACGACACTGGCAGTGACATGAGAATTTTTGAATAGAGACAAGACATGAATTGAGGTAGGTCAAGAGGGTTATGCACATTAATGCTTCCGAAGGAGGTGAAGCATCCACAGACAAAAGTCAATGGGTCAAATTCTGAGCAAGAATTGGAATCATCAGCCTTTTAGGATGTTGAGGTATGATGCTTTACATTGTACTTTGTATACAATGTGGGGAGCCTATGAATGACGCACTGCATTCAGAAGTCTTGACCCAAGTAGGCTTAAGTAAATCATGTGGTCTACATCAGTCTACATCAGTCTATGCCATCCTAGCCAAGTCAACCATCTACAGACAAAAGTCAATGGGTTGATTTCTGAGCAAGAATTGGAATCATCAGCCTTTCAGGATGTTGAGGTATGATGCTTCACATTGTACTTTGTATACAATGTGGGGAGCCTATGAATGACACACTGCATTCAGAAGTCTTGACCCAGGTAGGCTTAAGTAAATCATGTGGTCTACATCAGTCTACATTAGTCTATGCCATCCTAGCTGAGTCAACCTGAGTCTAGCCAAGTCGGCTCCAAGTAGGCTGAAGTCAGCATGATGGTAAGCTAGGCCAAACTAAACCTCATGTGTCTAAGAAACATGTGTTGGGGATCACATGGCTCATTTAATTTTTTATGTAATGCTCACCTCTCCCTCAACCCATCATTCAGATGAATATACTAAGTACCACCCTAAAGCCTAGAGTTGTACCCTCACAAAATGGAAGAAAAGGATGCTGCATAACTTTGAAGCTGTTCAAATTGGCACATTGTTGCCTGATTCATAAATCTAACTAACACAAGCAGTAATGAACTCAAGGCTCTGAACAAGGCCCATCAGCCCACTACATCTGGTCATAGAACAAAGATATTTTAGACAAAACTTACTGCAAAGCCAGAAAAATGGACCCGACCAACTCTGAGTGCAGCTGCCTGGATATCATGATGATAGTCTGTGTTCATCTTGTCAAACATCGCACTCTACAGTGGTGTCAAACATGAAGCCCTACTTGTTACTTCTGGGTAAAGTCATACTTGGAAAACTCATTCAAAGTCAGATTATCCAACAATGCTTGCTCACCATGATGAACAGTTTGGATACCCCCTTCAAGGCCTTCTTAAACGACACTCCTTCCTTCCTGAGGTTAGGTTTTGGATTGTATGGAGCATGCAAAAACCTCGAGCTTGAAGCTAATGTCAGAGTTCTGTACTCAACTGTACTCGACTTTCGAAGTTCTTCTCAACTGTGCCACCCAAGTGGACAGAGAAATTGACCAGCTATTGACTTGTTGAGGAACAAACATAGTAGGGGTGGAGAAGTTCTCAATATGTATGAATATAACCAAGATATACAGAACAAAGAAGGCAATGTTCCTGAACTGGTTTAGGCTATGCCCAGGACCAAGTTTAACCAGCTCCAGCTCCAGGTGCATTGTATGTGAATGAGGCTTCTGCTGTGGTGTTGTTTTGAGATACTTGTCATAGTCAAGATTGGTGATTATGTGTCAATGAGAGACAGGTCATAGCTGTATGTGAATATGTGACGAATAGACCAGATGGTTGTCACCCCTGCACAATGAGAGTTGCAGCAAACAATAATAGTGCTTATTCTAATCCCTCCTTTAAAGTCAATTGCGGTTAGATTGATTGATATGTGCTGCATTGAAAGCTGTAAAAGAAGGACGGAAGTATGGTGATCGATGCTGTGGAGCTGTGGATACCTTGTACAGTAATTTCATATTGAACAGCAATCAGTGTCTAAGGAAGTTAATGATCCTAAGAAAGCTGCATCACCTGGTTCAGACCTCTAGCTATCTTAGGCTGTACCTATCAATAGGTCCGCTCAAGCCTCTACTTATTCTTTACTTATTAGCTACTTATTTCTTACTTGTTTCTCTACTTATTTCAAATAAGTGACAGAATAATCAAGCAAATAAGTAGCTGGAAAAGCAGCTGGGGGGTTGCTTTTTCAGAAATAAGTGACTTATTTCTCACTTATTTGTCATTTTGGCAGAGAAATGTCAAAAAAAGTAGAAAAAAAGCCACTTTTTGCCTGCTTTTTGTTGTGGGGGGTCTCAAGGTTGGAATTATTCACCACTTTTTGTTTACTTATTTTGTTTACTTATTCTAAAATTACTGCCAAAATGCCAATAAGTGACAAATAAGTAAAAAAATAATTGGCAAATAATGGCCAACCTTGAGCTCCCCTATTAAATGCTCAAGTTGCCATGGTTGAGTCATGGTTGAGCATGCATGGAGTCTTACTGCAGCTTTTGAGCTTAACTTGATGTGCACCATGAAGCTATGGGGGAAAATGTACATTGATCAAAATCACAGAGACATATGTATAGTTTAAACTCACTTCAACTCTAAGTGCTCAGTATCAACAATAAAGTTCTGTGGATTCTATCAGCATCTATTGAATCAAGTTGCCACCATATACAAACAGTTCAATCTCCCACTATGCTTTTTATAATCAAACAGTGCACATGTATGATCGACTAATCACTAGTGACCAGGAGAATCTTTATGTCTCCTTGTTTTCAAAGATGTCGATCAGCATACAGCTTGAGTGCCACCCTTGTTAGAGAGACTCACCAAAGAACAATAAGCCAGAGGTCTCTTCTAGGGAAACCCCTCTCCAGAATCTATTGTACTTGCAAAGACTCTTCCCAGGTTTACATGAGACAGTGTCTATCAGAGAAATTAGCTTTAAAGCAGGTAGCATCCAAGACACGTCTCTCCAATCCCTTTCTTACTATCATGGTCAACTCCCAAAAAACACAAAGAGAGTATTCTCAAATTCTGTGATGGCTTTGCAAGGCTGAGTACTGTGATTATAGTATGAGAGTAGGTTCTACTGCTCTTGACAGATAACTCACTTTGATTTGTGAACTGCATATTGATACTATATAACAAACTCAGTGCCAAAAGGCCAATTGGTGAGTCTGTGCAATCTGGAACTACTCACTGTGAATCTGCTTCAGGGAAAGACATAGATCAACTTGTAAAGAGACTCCCATATTCAAACTTCAAGTGAACTTCCATATTTGATGCACCTTCTGGGGATTTAGCTTATTCTTGAATTTCATCTACTTGATTATCCAAGTCATGCAGCCAGGACACCACTATTTGCTAGTATGTGTGTCAGCATCCAACCAGAAGATATCTGCACTACAGCCAAGCTGATTTCTCCACTAGTGATGGAGAAGATACTTCTCAGCCTGAGCTCAATATTACTGGCATGTTTCAGATCAACTGTATTGAAACACTCTGGTGATCCATCAGCTTTGGCATAAAGCCAAGGAAATTTTCTCTGGTCAAGGATATCTAGATTATCCCATGGTCACTGCCTGTGATGATCAGATAGACCTGTAAACTTCCAAAAATAGCTGGCAGGTAAAGATTTCAATTGACAGAGTGAGTTAGAAGCAGCATAAGGTGAGCGGGAGGGTCTAGACACTTCGAAGTGAGCTAAATAGTGCATATGAACTTTGCCGGAGTGAGAACAAACCGAATTTGAGCTGCTGGATTGAGTTCAGCACCACGGCAGCCAAAGCAGTACTTACCTTCGTTTATGCCACCCACTTGGTTTCAGCTAAGGCTCCAACTGTAATGTATATGTATACACCCAACAGGAGATCTATACAGTTACAGTTGTTTACTGTGTATATACAGTATAAACTGTATATGTATACACTTTGTATACAGCAAGGGGTTACCGGAATTTGAACCCAACACATGATGTAGGGAGGTAGGTACCCCCCCAAGTGGACCTTAAAAAAATTTTACTACATGTCATAAATAGCTTAGATATTGATCTTTCCGACCCCTAGACACAGTCCATAGTGACAGCAGAGTGAAATGGTCAGTTTTCGACCATTCCCGGCTCTTATGCACCCAAAAAGGCAAAAGCACATACTTAAGTAATCAATACTCGCGCCCTTCCACCCGCTTGACCGTTATGCTACCGACCTTGTTGGAAGTTACCCGCAAGTCCAGTGCCATTGAACAAGAATCAGAGGAACTAGAACTTGACAATCTTGAGGATGAGGAAGACGATGCTGATGGGGAAGCATCTGATATGGAGGTGGACGAGGAGCCTGAAGTAGATGCAGAAGCCAAAGAGTTGGAGGATGATGTGGCAGGACCAGTGGCCAATCATCTAGAAGAGCCGAATGAAGTTACTGCGACAGAAATGGAAAAGGCAAATGCACGAACAAACTTTCCTGTCGAGGTACAAATGATGTCACATACCTGAAAAGGGAGATCATTCTCAGCACGTGATGTCTAGGGTAGGTAGGTACCCCCCCCTCCTCGCCCTTATTTTGTAGACCAACATCGTGTGTAGAAATTCAATACCGGTAACCTCTTGGTATACAGTTCTCCTCTTCACCTTGGATGGTGTGGAATTTATGGTTGTCAATCAATCTAAGTCAAGTTTCTTTTCTATCTACAGTATAAATAGACATCATCTGCATTATATTTGTCAGGCATCCACTAGAACCACATCTTACATAATATAACCTGCTGCCTTTGGGGACTCCATCATGAACCTAGCACGCCTCCAGGACGATAACTGAAGAGATCTTGCACTTAGAGGACACTCTGAGTGGTAGAAGTGGGAGAAAAGACTAATATCAAGACTAAGGGAATACATCAATAGTACCCCTACTTATATACACAGCTATAGATAAGCATCCTGACTAATAGATATGGATGGAGCATAAGAGAAGACAATAGGAATGGCTGGGACATGAATGATATATGAAAAGAAGCTGGAACTAGAAAGGTAAGCCTGAAAGATAAGAACCAAGACAATGGATAGGTACTACTAATGGAGATATAGATATGAAATGATGAGAAAGACTGACTAAATGGAGACAATGTGGAAATAGAAGATAGGAGATAGGAATAAGCTGAGATATAGTGGAAATAAGATGGAAAATGAATACAAAATGAAATGAAATGAAAAAAAAGAAAAAGAAACTAATGGATAAATTCTGTTCGTAACAATATTCTGACTCTGGAAGCATGTTTCTTCTTTACAGAGTCACTGACAGAGCTGACAAACATGTTCCCACATATCCCTATTTGGAGTTTCACAACCTTATAGGCACTATGGACACTGAGATCCTTTGTATTGGTACATTCTATATTCTCAGAAGGATCAATGGCATCCTATAAATCCTCTTTACATGCCCTTTGTGAGAGGTAAGTGCAAGGTAAGTGGCAACCATATACAACAACTGTATACTGTGTATCTACTGTATACTGCAATTTTGGCCAGACCCCCCTATACATATACAGTTACAGTTACAGTATAACTGTATATATACAGTACGGTTGGAGCCTTAGTTTCAGCATCTCAAATTGATGATTCAGCTGCCTAAGACCCCTTTGAGTAACATTATATATGAATCAGGCCTCGTGAGGCAGCATTGAGCTTGCGTCTTGAGATATCGGCAGACAGTGGCACATCACGTGCAACCCTGAAATCTTTACACCATGTGAGGGCCAAAAAAAAACAGAGGAGAAAGGAGTCATAATTTTTATTGAGAAAGATATAGAATTTCCATTGCAATTTCATATGATAAATCATTTGTAATCCTATTAGTTTTTCGGGCGTAAAACAAAACACATCAAAGGAAAGATTTTATGGCCATAAAAGTTAAAGCCCCTTTGTCCTGAAAACTTTTACAGCTGTAAGATGTTTTCTTTGACATGTTTTGTTTTATGCCTGAAAAACTAATAGGATTACAAATGGTTTATCATATGAAATTGCAATGGAAATTCTATATCTTTCTCAATAAAAATTACGACTCCTTTCTCCTCCGTTTTTTTTTGGCCCTCATGTGGTGTTATGTGCGAGTTATTTTTGGAAGTTTACCAGACCCTCTGATCGAGGTCGTCATCCCTCGTCAAACTCAGAGGGTCTGGTTACGAGACTAATGATCAGACTAGGATGACTGCTATACCTCTTCATCCCATGGCTTTCAACAACACTGTTAGGAGGAACAGATCACTGGTATACTACTCAGGAATTACAAGTCAAAAGTTAGAGTGTCTGATGAATATTGACAATGTTCTCAAGTATGTATTATTCCCTTGCTATCTCAGTCTCTCTCTTCAAACAAAGATAACAGATGAAGATATTCAACTCATCCATGATGCACAACAACTTGAAGAGGAGCCAAAAGATTATGCAAATGATGTGTGATTGGCTAGAGGGCAAGCTCATGACAAGGCTAACCTAAGGATAAGTTAGTGCTAGGGGTTGAGATCCTCTTCAGACTGCACCTGATAGGTTCTAAACCAACTTGTCAGTATGCAAAAAAGGACAGAGATACTGAACTCATTCCCAGCATAGACATCTGCAGTAGGAGACATCTTCAAACTTTAGACTCCTTGATTCTGGCTCACAGTCTGAGCCAGCTTTAACATCTGTACAGAATGTCATATACGGTTCTTATGCATAATGCAATGGCATATGGCAGTTGATAGGCTGGCAAGTTGCTGTATCAGCCTCTAAGTCCAATGGAAGCTCTATCTATAAACACATGGGTGGCAGCATGATCAGCTTTCCAGCCATTGTATCCAACTTTGAGTTCTGCATTTTGACTTTCTTCTCCTGTTTTGTTTAATACTATTCAAATCAATCCTGCTTTCTAGAACCTATTAAACTTGAACTAAGTACAGAGGTTTGCACTATTCTACTTAGCAGAGCCATTTCAGCATCTTTAGGACAGTTGGGTGCAGGCAAGGTCCTGCCCCACCTTCCTATCATTAGCATTCTCCTTTGGGCCAAAGAATGGGTCAAGTAGGAATAACTCAGGGGGATATCCCACCTGTATGCCTTCTGTGTATCGAGGAGCATTAGAAGCACTGATTGATCCAAGTCAGTTGGATGACTTCAAACAAATATTGGTGTTTGCACCTGATAGTGTCTAAGGCTGGCCCATTATGTGAAAATCCCAGCATCTCGTATGCATCTGCAGTAGGGGATGCTTGTCTCAATTGTTGGCAAATATTCAAGGCATAGAGCATGGTGAGGATGTAGAGGTGACTCAATGTGAAGAAGGAAATAGCAGACACTGGCACAGGAGTGGTTAGGAATCAGGTCTTCCATGTAAGTAACTCACCATTGGTTGAAGGAGCAAGCAAAAAGCTAATGAGGGCAGCAAGACATCAAGGCCAGAATACATCCTGACTGAAAAATACTCAATCAGCGGGATGTCTGAAGAAGAAGATACCTGTAAGGTAGTGATTATCAATCAGGAGATTACACTAGATGTGTAAGAATGCCTGTAGGTCTGAGTGAACCAAAAAAGCAAATGTACATATGTACATGTTCATATGTTTCAACACAGAGCCATGGGTGTATAATATATACACGAGAGATAATGAGATACTAACATCTTTAGATGATCAAGCTGAAGAGCGTGTAACAAGGATGGAATTGACTCACTGACTGCAGCATCTGAGCAAATCCATACTTTTGCAAGTCTTTCTAGACGAAAACGATCTTCATACGCACTCCACTTTACAACCACAACGACGAGTGCCATACTAGCACCCAACTACAGACATAAAAAATGTTTAACAAGAGAACAAATGGGATACCTCGAGAAGATGAGCACAAGTGTTACAAACCAGTTGCAAGTCCTAGAGTCGAGAACATGAACCAACTGGAGAATGAAAGGGAAGCACTTACAGACGGAAGTATCGAATTGTTAGATATCCCTGCACAATAACAGCCACAAGTACTTCAGTGATTATGTATAGAGGGACGGGCCAATACTAGCGAAGAAAGTGATAAATGGCGAAACATGAATTGCACATACACACTTGGAGTAGAAGATGAGGTGCTTTAGTCCATTTTCCTTATAACAATAGGCAGATGCATTTTACAAATCGCTGTATTAATGCCCCTGGTTGAGGCCCGGCCGATCTGTTGCATTACAGCCATGGTTGTAGACCCATATATTATTTGCTCTTTCCATCACTATGGGCCCGCGCGATGATATGCATGAGGTGGTTGCGGCCGCGGTTGACGGGTCTTGTTGGTATGGGTTCGGGCAGCGACGGCTTATACTTTCTTCACCGGTAGACATCTATGTGGGTATAGGGGCGGTCACCGATCGAGTGTTTGCAAAATCTGGCCGACTTGCCCTGCTAATATCGGTCCCCTCATTGGAAGCTCATTGGCCACAAAGATAGCTATAACCTTCCCCACAGGGTCTGTTATTGTTGTGACTGTCACCCATCGAAGGGGCTTCATCTACTATTGCAAGGTCGGTCAGTGATCAGTAGGTTCTGCCATTGCACACCAACGTAAATATGATAGAGATGGCCGGCATGGGCCACCAGCAGTCCCCACCGTCTGCTACTTCATTGGCGGTATTAGTTGCAATGGCCCCCGTGAACCAAATGATAAACAGTATACCATAAAGATGGAGCGGGTCACTGGGTTGTAAAAGGGCTACACCAGTGGAGTTGGCCACCTAGCAAGTGCTTGTAGCATTGTGTATTGCACCACAAAATGTTCATGACAACAGTACTAATCGTTTACATTTTTGCTGTCTAGAACTGTCATGAGGCCCGTTGCAGCCTACTGCACCCTTTAGTCATAGCACTGGCCATCAGTGTTGCTCTCCCATCAAGACAAGCTGCTACCATTGGCAGTATCCACTCTGTAATTGTCATATCAGGTCTTTGCATACCTTCTAACATCGTACATATGGCACCGGCCACCCACAACTTGTATCCTGTAGCTGTCGCATCAGGCCGCTGGCATTAAGAGCTATTGTCATAGGCTTAGACCTTGCTTGCAACATTCCATTGTAGTGGTTGTGGCCCTCGAGCTCGTCTCCGCACTCAGTACAATCTGCTGATGTGGCTTCGGCCGCTGGTTGCATAAGACCCTTCTCATAGGCTCGCACCTCGATGCAGCATTTCTCCCTTGTGGTAGTTCCGGCCCTCAAAACTTCGTGAGAGGATAATCTGCCGGTGTGGTTTCGGCTGTCGATTGCACAAAACCAGTGTCATAGGCTCGTACATTTCTGCAAACTTCCTCCATTGTGGTAGTTCCGGCCCCCTAAAACTCATCTGCGTATAATCTGCTGTTGTAGCATCGGCCGGCGCAAAAAAAACACCATTATCATAGGCTCACGTATCTTTTCAAAGTTCCTTCATTGTGGTGCTCCGGGCCTTCTAATTTTGTTTAGTTCCATTGTGGTACGTCCGGCCGTCAGGAGGTCGTCTAGGTATCAACTACTGTGGTAGTTTCGGCTGTTGGCGAAACAACACCATCATCATAAGCTCGTGTATCTAACAAGAGTCCTCTATTGTGGTAGTTCCGGCCTTACTGAGGGAGTTTGGTTATATTGTGGCTTGGCCGTTGGTTACATAGCTCCTTTGTGGTAGCTCCGGCCCTCGAGGATTCTTCTGGGATAATCTGCTGTCGTAGTTTCGGTCCCTGATTGTATAGGACTATTGTCATGGGCTCGCACCTCAGGGCAACAGTTCTCCCTTGTGGTAGTTCCAGCCCTCGAAAGTTGGTCTGGGCATAATTTGCTGTTGTAGTGTCAGCTGTTGACAAAGAAACCCCATTATCATGGGCTCGTGTATCTATCAGACTTCCTCCACTGTGGTAGTTCCGGCCCTCTTGTGTGAGTTTGGTTCAATCTGTTATATTGTGGGCCATTGGTTAAATAACTCCTTTGTGGTAGCTCCGGCCCTCGAGGATTCTTCTGGGATAATCCGCTGTTGTGGTTTCGGTCCCTGATTGCATAAGACTATTGTCATAGGCTCGCACCTCAGGCAACATTTCTCCCTTGCCGTTGGTTAAATAACTCCTTTGTAGTAGTTCTGCCCCTCGAGGATTCTTCTGGGATAATCCACTGTTGTGGTTTCGGTCCCTGATTGCATACGCCTATTGTCATAGGCTCGCACGTCTAGGCAACATTTCTCCCTTGTGGTAGTTCTGGCCCTCGAAAGTTTGTATGGTCATAATTTGCTGTTGTAGTGTCGGCCGTCGACTGAACGACAACCCTACTCTCATAGAGGGTTCCTTCATTGTGGTGGTTGCGGCCTTTGGGAGGTGCTTTGGTCAATCCATTGCAGTGTGGGCCGGTGGTTAAATAACACCATTGTCATAGGCTCGTACATTTCTTTAGATTTCTCCCTTGTCATGGTTGTGGGCCCCACAACTTTCTCATCTGCTGTTGTGGCGTCAGCCGTCGATTTCATTATACTATTGTGATAGATGTGTCCATCTTTTTGGATTATTCCATTGCGGTGGTTCCAGTACTCGCTCGGCTGTTGTACTGTCGGCCGTTGGCTTGAGCATACCATCGTCACAGGCTTGCCCCTTCTGCAGCATTTCTCTATTGCGGTGGTTCCGGCCCGCGAAGTTCCTCTAGGTATAATCTGGCGTTGTTTCGGCCATTGTCATAGGCCCCCCCTTTCTGCAACATTTCCTTCTTGTGGTAGTTCTGGCCCTCGAGGGTTCCGCCATCCCTTGTGATGGTTCCTACCCTCGAGGGTTCCCCTGAGTATTGTCTGCTGTTGTAGTGTCGGCTGTCGACTGGATCATACCATTGCCATGGAGTTCTCATAGGCGCAAGCATCGTTCGCAACATCCATCACTTGTGGTCGTTCTGCCCCTCGAGAGATTGTCTAGGGTGTGGGTTTGGCCGTCGACTACAGAGCTGTAGTGGTGGTTCCGGCCTTCAGGAGCTCGTCTGCCTATAATCTGCTGTTGTAGTGTCGGCCATTGCTTGAATAGGCTCGTATATTCTGCTGTTGTGGTTTTGGCTGTCAATAAGTAACCCTATTCTCATAGGCGCGAGCATTGTGTGCAACATCCATCGATTGTGGTGGCTCGGCCCCTCGAGCGATTGTCTAGGGTGTGGGTTTGGCTGTCGACTACAGAGCTGTAGTGGTGGTTCCGGCCTTCAGGAGTTCATCTGCCTATAATCTGCTGTTGTAGTGTCAGCCGTTGATCGAATAGGCTCGTATAATCCGCTGTTGTGGTTGCGGCTGTCGATGAATGACACTATTCTCATAGGCGTGAGCATTGTTCGCAACATGCGTCGATTGTGTTGGTTCCGGCCCTCAAGAGACTGTATAGTGTGGGTTTGGCCGTCGACTACAGAGCTGTATTTTCTACATCTAGCAACTCGCCATAGATGCTACCAACACAAGAAGTATTTATTATACATTGATATAGCATATCACAAGATTATGTCTAGATCAAGCACTGGCACCATCACTCTTCTGCTTCTTCAGAGGCACCTCTGTTGATTCCTCCTCTGCCTCATCACCATCTTCCAAAATAGCGTCCAACCTCTTTCTTTTATTCTTCACGGCCGCTGCTCCTGTAGTAGAGGCTGGTTTCGAACCAGATTTTGATGCAGGTTTGGCCAATCTTGAAGTTGGTTTAGTGGATGATTTGGAGGGGGGTTTCTCAATAGCCTGCGAGGTGGTCAGCCTAGTGGAAGCAGGTTAGTGTTGAACTCTCCAAGTAGCTGAAATATTACCGTTTTGTCTTCTCGTTCACTTTCTGCAATATGTGCATCACACTCTCCACCAGTCTTGTCCAATCATCCAAGTTTCCCTGTGCACCCTGTTCCTGGACCTTCCACCAGCTCCACCGAAGTGCTACCACGAAAGCGATCAGGCCACCTCGACCTTGAGACCAGAATTTCTTCTTGGTGACCTCCTTCTGAGTCGTCGTCGAATCAGAGACCTCCTCAAGAGGAAAGAGCATCTTGTTGGCCCAATGCCTCTGCAACAAGCTGAAAAAGTCGCCAGGCAGCTGGAGCGCTGCTTGATCCCTAGTCATTGGCCTAGAGAGTTCCCTGGCAACCCAAGGCTGCACCAAGTTGACCAATGCTTCATCTGCTCAACGCTCCTGCCAGGCAGTCTCTCCCTTGTCAATACCTCGGACCTCCAAAGAACAAATGTTCATGACCTCTGCCAATCTTCTCCATTCCTCACCCATTTCCTTCAGAGAAGATTCGTCGAATCCTGCCTCTTCATCTTTCCAGTCTAGACAAGTTGGTTAGTGTTCAGTAAAAAGTCGATCCTCACCTCGGCTCTGCTCCAACGCTTCGTGTAGCATTTCAGCAGTGATAACGTCCTCAATCCGCATGCCTTCAGGATCCTTTGGGCTGGGCGAGCGGGTACCCCACGACAAAGTGTCATCTTCCTCTGTGTTGCGCCGACGCTTTACAGCATCTTGACTTCGCCTCTCTAACCACCGATTAGGACAGTCCATTTAGTTATATATGCCCTTACCTGTAGCATCAGGGTCCAATTGAGACTTTGCCTTCTCCTGGGTGGGTGATGGCTCTACAATGATCGTTAGTTAAGTCCCTTCTGAATGCATGTTCCTGTACCGGTAGCATTGGGTTCCAAGCCAGAGTTTGGGTCCATGTTGATGGACGGCACTATAACAATCAGTTGGCTCCATGTATTCAGTTACTATACCTGTGGTGTCAGGTTCTGGAAGAGAGTTCTCCTGGTCGACGGCCGGAGCTATAACTGTAGGTTTAGGGTCACTCTTCTTAGTGGATAGAAGTTTGGAGGGGGCCGGGTCTCTTAGTTCTTGGTACCGGATATATACAAGGCTCCTACGCTTGGAAGCCATTGCGGGCTGACTTTTCTTGACGACCGAGCCTGTACCACTTTTCTTTGTCTTCTTTTCCTGTGGACTTTTGGATTCAGCTAGAAGTATGACGGTCAGTTTTGAAATGGAGCCAACCATCTGAAACACCTTCATGAGCCTCCTCATCTATGTCCGCAGCTTGCAGATCCTCTTTCGCCTTAATCATTCCTTCAACCGCCTCCACGAGGTTTACAAAGTCCACAATGTTATAATCAGGAAGGTTGTGGAGATGCGGACAGTTAGCAAAGTCCCCCACATCCTCTTCACCTTCAGCTACCAATCGAGCATCGCGCAACACAACTCCAATGTGCAGGAGAAGGTCGTAGGTGGCAGAAGCAGAGAGCATACCTCTCTTGGGTAGGTGCGGATTCTTCTTCAGGCAATTGGTGAATTGGAAGACATTGATGCCGCTGGCGCCGTCGGTAGATGCTCAATGCTCAAAAAAGCTGGCTGGTAGGTGCTTATTCGTGGTCGTCCAATTCACAGAAGGGATTGAGAGACTGCACAGATAAATCGACACATGTTTGTCCTTCAGAGGATGGTTCAACCAAGATGACAAGTTAGTATGATACACATACCTTCCTGTCGACATCAAGCAAAACTCGTATCAATTTCTGATACACTGCATTTGTTGATAGTTCTTCCAATGCATCCCGTTTGGCCTCCTCATAGTACACTTTGTTGTTGAGTTCCGCAATCTCAGCTTTCTTCCCCCTCTTGTTAACAGCTGCTTTGACTGTTGTGGATGCGGTCCTCGACTTCTTGACAACTGGTGCCTGGACTGTTGTGGATGCGGTCTTCTTCTTGTTGGTAACAGCAGATGTGGACACTGTCTTCTGCTGAGTCGCTGTTCCAGAAGAACACTTGGTAGGTTTTCTTGGAGGAGGAGCGATGGTGGGTTCTTCTTCCTCATCACTCTCTTCATCGTCGTCCAACGGATCTAGTTCCTCCATATCCTCATCTTCGTCGGCCGCTGCAGAATTATCTTCTTCGGCCGACGGATCTACATCCACATCGCTCTCCTCTGACTTCTGAGAACCGCGATGATGAGAATTTCCACCAGGTCTAAGGTTAGACAGACGATCCACCTGCGACTGATGAGCATGCTTGGCCGCAGCGGCGTAGAACTCCACTGGCCGTTTCTTCTTCTTGGACTGAAAGTCGTAGTAGAAATTGTAGAACAATAATACCTCTTGCTTCTTCATATGCTCCGGATCGGAGAGGTAGTGATTTGGCAGAAGGAAGAGTGGATTGATAAATCGTGCAGACTGCTCTGGATCTGACAACACCTTCCATGCAGGCTTTTTGCTACCGGTGGCCGCTTCTAAGAGCTGAGGTCAGTGAGACAGATGCAATATAATAGACACTCACCCCACAGCCAACTAATATAGACCCGTAACAAAAATTTACAACCTTTGAGCAAACCCGTTGCTTCATCGTCGGGGCATTTGGGAAGCATAGGCCACTTCTCACCATCGGCGTCTGTCATGAACTGGAGAGCGGCCCAGGATGGAGTGTCCGGCTGGGAGGAACTTTTCTTTTGCTTCTTCTTGGTCTGGTCCTCATCGCTATGTTCACTATCCACATCTCCAAACCTCCTACCATATGCATTGAAGTCTGCCGACATGTTCAGTCTGCCACTGTGGACTTTAGGATAGCGAGATGAGAAGGTGGGTTGCTCCTCGGTTTCCATGCTGTAGATTGAGGATAAGGAATGGTTATGAATGGTTATACTCACAAAGCCAAATGTGCCTCCCCATCTTCATCGACGTACGTGTAAAAAACCACCATTCTCATCCCGTATCTTGCATATTGGGAACGAACAAAGGTTTGAATGCTTTTTCCTTCATCCTTTGTGGCCAGCCTGAAGCAAGTTTCAGAATTATACCACAGTTCAAGAAAACGTTACCGTTGCTGGAGGTCTTCGTCAACGTTTCTTCTGTTGTTGAGATCGCCAGCTACTTCTGTGCATTCCAACCGTTGTTCTTCCGTCAGTTGCGTCCACATGTAATTCTCCACAGGGCGGAAAATTTTGAGATTGTCAATTCCATCGTCCTGAGCCCATTTTTTGCCTTCTTCAAAGAGACTGGCATGGCGAATACAAGCGACGCGTCGAGCAGTCCAATTACTGCCTGGTATCATCTCCTGCTTCTTCGATTTCTTCTTCGTCTGCTTGTTGTTCAATTTCTCCAGCACGTCGGGATCACAATACTGTCGCGCATTATTGATGAACCAATTGTGGACGCGCTGCGGAGATAGTGAGTGATGTCCACAGGCGCTGAAGAACATACCTCAAATAGGTTAACATTGTCTTCTGTCAAATTCTCCACAAGTGAGGCCGTCGACCTTACGTGTTTGTCACGCTCAGCATCTTTCGACGACATAAACGCTGTCGATCTTTCTTTCAGTAGTTTCTTGACGGCCGCGTTGGTCCAAGTCATAGTTGTAGAAAAATCAACAGCCTCACGTGCGCTTAACTTTATTTTTACACAGCATGTTCCCGCCGGCCGTGACGATCAAAGTACTGTATAATATTCAGTCGGCCAAGGCAGAAATGGCACAGATACCTTTGTATATGCGTATGCCAACATCCAATGCCCCCATCGACTATAATCAGACTGAATGCAATAAATTTTCAATTTCACCAACGTTCACAGATTTATGTGTTTGGGTCATCCTCTGCATCCGACCTCTCCCGCAAATACTCCCCCAGAGTCTGAACTTGCCAATCCCTGACGAACCAATCCCCCTCTGTACCTACTGACATTCCTTTCCCTTTTGACCACTTCTTCATTCCATCAGGTCGCGCCGTCCATTTGATATACCCACAGCCTGCACAAGTGTTCATTATATTCCGATTATCTGAGCTGACATGAGGATGATGCCATGGAGTATACAAAGCACATTTGGGGCAGAATACAGGTAGGGGACATGAGAATGGGCACTGTCCTGGATGGCTCCAAGTGAAGTGGTGAACCTGCCGATGCACCACATTGAGGACGTACACATCAGTTTGGCTCCCTAAGGTCCCCTGTCCCTCAAATGCAGCAGTCAGATAGTTGGTATGCTCTTCATAATAGCACAGCGTAAGGACTTTGGTGATGAATGCATTCAAGAAGGGAGATAACAAGTCTGGCTGCCCAAACCCCACCACATCCGAAAAGCTGCACCTGCAACGTTTTAAAATACTGATCAACATGCCTCTCATACTCACTGCTCAGCCAAGCTCAAGAAAAACGACTGGATAAAGGATTGCTTCCAAGAAGCGAAGCCAGCCACAAGAAACAAACGAGAGCGGTGTACCGAACGTTGTTGCAGTTGTTCGTAGAATACCTTTGGAAATAAAGCTTTAAACAGCAGGTTGATATGAGCGGATCCGGCCCCATTGGGCCCAATATGCAGCTCTGAGGTGTTCGGAACAGAGGGGGTCATTACCAAGACGACGATTTGTTCAATACTAAGACATTGTCAGTATGCTGCAGAGCAGAAGGTCAATGCTCACAAAGACAGACTCCCGCCATCGGCCAACAAAGCACTGAGCTTCTGGATGGCATAGTCATAAGCATCCGAACCTTCAGTTGTCGTCCAGTCGAAAGGCACCTTTGCGTAACCAACATAGCCAGGCATCAATGAATGCAAATGCTGGTAGGCGAGGAGAGCGGTCGAACTTGGCAATTGGTCTGGGTCATCCACCAGGATGTCGACTACCAAGGTAGGCCGGGCATGAGTGCAGCGAAGGGTCATGCGATGACTGAAGACCGCTTTGATTTTCAGCAGGCAGTTGGTTCGACCTACGAAGCCCTGAGGCAATTAGTATCCTGGGTTTCTACTGCAGGAGAACATCACTTACATGATAGGGGACACATGGTCCATATTCACCTGAATAACAGGGTGGACACAGAAAGGCCAATTCGAAATCCCGGTTTGTTGCATTCCCTCGCTTCAGACAGTTGATGCAGACAACAGAGCCACAGCCTTCCGCTGCACAAACCACCACTGTTTCCCCACCACCGCAAAAGAAACAACCCTATTGGATGTTAGCACCATCAAGGCAGCGCCAGCATGCCTGCATACTGTTGAAACTGACGACGCCTCTTGACATTTCCATTCACCCACTACCACCAGCTTATCATGACATTGTACAGGTATTCCTAGAACTTCTGAACAACGCTTGCTGATGGGCCGTGGCTTAACAACTGAACGGCCAGAACAGCTTGGAATGGGTGCTTGTTCGGCAAACCGGCCACTGAGACGGTTTGGAATGTTGATTAACACACTCTTGGGTTGAATTGGATGGGTAAGTGTATGCCAGTTAGATTTTTGATGAATCTGGGCTTGGGTAAAGTTGTGTTTCCCCATCGAAATCAGGACAATGCAAAACAGAACTGACCGACGGGTTGACACGTGCCCTGACATCAGACTGACATATAACACTTGAATGTGCTGACTCAAGGTGAGTTCATCGTATGCGTATCTGATCTTAGCTTCAACACCATGCAGATTCCATGCACAGATTCCAAGGTGAGCTCGTCCCCCAACTCCAACCCAACTCACATGTAGAGGCGGTTTATGCATTCCACACAACGCAGGTTGACGTGCAGATTCCAAGGTGAGTTCATCCATTCATCCGTATCCACAGATTCCAAGCATCTGTCTGTATCTGATCTTAGCTTCAACACTATGCAGGTTCCACACACAGCTTCCAAGGTGAGTTCAACCCCCCTACCGAGATGCCGTTTATGCATTCAACACACCCTGTTTCCACAGATGTTCATCCATTCATCTGCATCTGTATCTGTTCTTAGCTTCAACACCGTGCAGATTCCACACACAGATCACAAGGTTCCCAAGGTGAGTTCATCCCCCGACTCAAATGTAGAGGCGGTTTATGCATTCATCGCATGCTGATTCCACACACAGATTCCAAGGTGAGCTCTTCCAAACATCTGTATCCCTATCTGATCTTAGCCTACCAAGAAGCGGTCTGCTTTCAACACACGCAATGTATGATTGTGGTCGAACAATAATATAATATATCGCCTGTTTACGAATTCCAGTCAAGGTCGGGCGGGACTCAATCTTGGCAGCTCGTGAAACAAAAAATCTAATAACTGCCAATGTGATGAGGTGTTTAACCGCTCAGTTATTCACACTCCTCATGCAACATGTGTATCAACTGTTAAGAAACTCCAATGTGATTATTCAGGTAAATCACTCGTCTTAGGGTTAGGGTTAGGACCCTGCTCGGGCAAAAATTAATGGTAGTGCTCAGCGCATAGACTCTCTATTATAAGTTAAGTCCTGTCCAAATTTCTAGATATACGACTACTATGATGGCTAACTAAGCAAAAACTAGACTAAAAAGCAAGGATCCAGTGACATCGGCCGCCATCACCTTCACCTGCCAAGAAAAGAAAAGAAAAAAGTACTATCGACCTGGGGAGCTGACATACGACCTAAGAAGTGTTCTGAGCAAAGGAACGAAGCTTCAAACACTTACCAATGCATAGTTCCCCGTTATACATCCGTAGTGAGGGCAGGCGAGTAGGAAATCATCTAGCAAAGTGGTCAGCCATGCAGAAGACAGAAGGGTTTGTACCTTGGCTGCACGCTTACATTGTACCACAGCAGACCTAGAAGGGCAGTGAGCAATGGATCAATTGACAACGTTGGTACCTCGTCGGTGCTTTCAACAGCAATGTGAACACCAACTATTCGACTGTGAGTATGCGAAACTGAAGGATCGGACTTACTTGGCAGACATAAACGGTTGGCCGCCCTCATTGGCCATGTCATCCTCCGCAGTAAACCCAAGCCATTGCCTATCCAATGGTATCCAACAGACAATCAAAAGAGCCCCCAGAACCAACCCCCAGAACCATGGTCTCGTGGAGACCTACAAGTCTCGCCACATCAAACGATGGGGAGAGCACGGACGACGACACTGTCATCCTAGATAACTGTTCGCTGGGACAGCTGGTTGCTGCATCCGAAGATGGCATCTGAGCTCTGGTAGAACAATGCGCGGCATTGTCTAGACCGATACTTCATTGCCAAACACCGTGACGGAATGATGCAGGGCGCCTCTACATCACTCCTGGTGTCCGACTCAGCATCGACAACCAGCCAACAGGGACCATGACCAAACATATAGTGATGGTTGAAGAAGAAATGGCAAGTGAGGGGGATCAACAATTTATATCAGTTGACTTTTCCACGCTCACCATCACATGAACGACGCGACGCGACGTGTTGTGTGTCAACAGAGTATTTTTAGCAGCAAGATATTCGGGTCAAGTACCTAAAACGAGGGCAGAACAATCGGACTGTGTGGCTCAGTGGTTAACATGTCTGGTGCATGTAACCTTGTGTTGCAAGTCCATGCGGGTTAACCGCTGGGCGCACAGTTCTATTCACTCATTTATCCACATTTTTTTTTTCTTGTTCTTTCACATTTCAGTTGCTTCGAAAATCATTATTGATATATTGATAGCCTCTTCTTATTTCGATGGTACTCGCTACATATCGCACAGCACCCTAAAGTAAATTTCACCTGACAATTTTTATTGTGTTATTGATACATATTTACCCAGCTCTCTGCAATGACCCGTCACCGGCACCCGCATCCCAGGCGCTCCGCCTATTATTGGCGCTTGGGTCCATCTCAGTACGTCGCTTTTTCTGGAATCATTTTGATGCTATAGAGGTAGTTCCGACAGGAAGAGACGCAATCCACCCCCTCCACCTGCAAACTTCCAACAACTCATTGACATAGCGGTGAACGTGCCTTTATGTGGCGTACAAGATGTCCTACCCGTTTGCACAGATGCAGGCAACCAAGAAATATTGGCATGGCTGATTACTGCTGTTACGGACGCGCTCATACACCCTGGTAACTTTGTTTCATTTTGTTTATTGAAGATTATATCTCATTGCCACCAGTCAAATTTGACGTCGACATAGTGGAGCTGGCCACAGCCACAGGAATGGATCGAATTCAGCTGGTTTCCCAATTGCAAGAGTGTTTGGCCAAGCAGACCATTTTGCAAGCGAGCGTATTGTCGGATCGAAACGGTACAGTATTCGGGTGGGTGTTTCCGGGCCTTTTGACGAGCGAGGAACATGTGAGTCAACCTTTAAGCTTTAATAACTACTGGTTGCTTACTGAGATGGCCAGTCAATACTGGTAGGTGCCACTATGGAAGCGCAAGATGCACTGCGAATCTGTAAGAATGCATCGTGGAGAACGGCACCACATAGGTTTATAGAGCCCTCAGAGGCGCGTTTGCTTCTGGTGGGATCAACCAATATCAGCGGAGGATGGTATGCCAGAGGGAGAGGACCTAAGGTGTGTATTTGGCAATCTACGTACATTGGTTTAAGATGAATAACCTGTTGCATAGGACGAGACTCATGAGATCAGACCCTCAGTCAATTTACGAGAACGTGCCGACTTGAAAAGCAGTGTCGTGCAGTCACGACCAGTGCAGCATCTGCTCAATCATTTGCTTGCACTGGTCCATCCCGCTCTATACAAATCATTACATCTTTGCAGGGCGGCAGTTCACCAGAATTCCCGAGATGAGGATCGCTACATATGTGAGTTATGGGAATCATTATTCCATGGCATAGCAATCATCTCCAACAGCTCAATGCGAGCACATCGAGACACGAAAGGTCACTTACCGTGGTATGACATGCTCGTCTCCATAGGTTCTGTCAACTCACTGACGCTGAATGTACTGGAGCTCAGGCTCAAGCTGCAGTATGATCCTCGCACAGTTGTTGTAATTGCTGGGCATGTGTTGTCACATTCAGTTGAGAGGTGGGAAGCTGGTGAAAGAGCATGCTGGGCCTTTTTCCTTCAGAAGAACATCCTTGACAGATTCAATGTTTCGTGTCCAGGGTGGTGTAAGGAAGATCAGTTTAGGCCTTCTGTTTAGTCGACCGGCCAGTGTGATCGTTATTGACAAAAATACTTAGTGCACCGCATCGAATTCCGTCGGCTGCATGTATTGATATAGTTGTGATTTGAACCATTTTTGAATTGGCTCCTGTCATCATTGTCAAAACTAATACTTCGTGAACCAGCATCGGTGACCTTCAGCCTGAGTCGGCCCCAATGATTGATATAGCACAGTATTGGGATAATTTGTCAATGGGCCTGCGTGATCATTAGCAAGACTAACTTTCTGTGCACCGGCAGCGATGGTGATCAGGCTTGGTCGGCCGCCCTGATAGATATAAGTTTTGAACCATTTTTTTGCAATGCTGGGAAAGTGGGCATGTGATCTGGATCAACGGCAATCCAAACAATAATGGTGCCCAAAGGGAAAACTGTCAAAGCTCCTCCTCGAGGAACCTTACTGATCCATCAGGCTGCATACAACCATCGAGGCAATGCGATTGTGAAATTGACCCCTGCCCCACAGTTGCGATCCCAAAGTCACTACAGTTCTGCGCATCCAACCACCCCGCATGTCAACAAACCGAGTGTTAATCCGCCTGTGGTACCCCTTCCCCCAAAAAGAACAAGAGTAAAGGGCAAAGTGAGTTCACCCGGTCTGTCAATGGAGCTGGAATGGCTGACAGATAACTAGACGACAAATGAGTACCTAATGGAGTGGAAGAAAACCTGTATTGGATTGTACACGAATGAGATTGTGCGACACAATATCCACTATGGGCCATGGATCTGTGCCAAATGTGGTGCCAGTGAATCACATTTCCGATGTCGTTCGTGTATGGGGGAGGATGTCGTATGGTGCGAACACTGTTGTATTGAAGTACACCAGCATGTGCCCTTCCATCGAATTCAGCGATGGAATGGTCGCTACTTCGCCAGGACGGACCTCAATGATTTGGGTCTGATCATTGAGGCCAGTCATTCTGGGGAAGAATGTCATGGTAGGGGGGCCAAGGAAATTGGGACTGTCAAGATTGGACACACTACTGGCATTTTTGTTCGATGAATTAGGTGGTGTCAGTGCATTGATGAAGAAACCAGTTCTCCCATGCCGAAAGACGTTCAATTGTTGCATCTGCATTTGTATCCAGCCACAGCCAGCCACCCCGAAACCGCCTTTACTTTCGCATGTCTGAAAGACTTTCATTTGCAAGCAGTGGAATGTAAGACAGCAGCACTTAAGTATCTCACCAAGCTTCGCCGTGCCACTTCTCCTCTCAGTCCTAGATCGGTTCCAGTGTGTTAATTTCTTCAACAGCTGATACTACTCTAATCGGGTTATGTCTAGAACTTGTACGTTTCATTCTTGAGATGTTCGAGGCAGTGGAGGCATCTTAATCACCAAATACGAGCTGGTTTGGCCCATGATCCTTACAAGAAGCGTGTACCAGGAGATCTGGCCATTTTCTGTGCCGCTTGTCCACAAGAGGGTATCAATTTGCCTCCAATTGAGGAACGAGATGCAGAACACCTGTGAGTCTAAGTATGTGATCAATGCAGCTAATGTATTTGGCAGTGAACTCTACATGCGTTCAGTGGCACATGATGGTAACTTCAAGATCGACAACGTTACCATGCACAATCCTGAAGCAGATGTCTTTCTCAGTCCGGGTGAAGCCATGTTTGTTGGGGAATCGGATTTTGCAGAGCATTTGAAAGAGGCACCATCATACAACAAGGTGAGCATTAATTCAATTGCTTATGTTGGGTATGAGACCATAATTATGGGCTTGAACCGACTAGCCTATGATTATGGCCTTGAGCATCTAGGCCATAATCATGGGTTTGAACCGACTACCCCATACTTATGGTCTTGAATCGCCTAGTCCATAGTGATGGTCTTGGTGTGCCTACCCCATCATATCAGTCTCGGCCGTCTGGCTCAGCTATGATCTACTGTGATCGGGGTCGTGCAACCCGTCTAACAGTATGGAGTCCGGCAGCAATCCATTATGATGACAGGCTCAGACGTTGCATCTCATTTGTTGATATGATCGACTGGAGCACTGGGGCATTTCTTGTATTTCTATTGGAATGGGCAATGACTGATTGACTTCATTAGAAAATTCAAAAGCCTGGTTGCCATGACTACAAGGCGATGAAGGAGGGTCGGAAGGAAGTGAAGCGACTGGCCACAGGTATAGCGGCGACAGCCTGTGCAAGACATGGTTGTTTTTATCCACATAGTGTCGTTAATTTTCAAGAAGGTGAAAGGTGAGCTATTAGATTGTCCAAATATTGTTTGGGGCTTAACATGGCATTCTAGACAGGCTAATGTCGATTTTTCTGTGTCAGAGAGTTTGAAACAGATCTCGGCCACCCTTCCTGTACCATTGCACAAATTAACGGATGGTCTTAATGCCTCAGACAAGACACTTGTGCTGTTCATTTATGACATCACTTGCCAATGGACCGTCCATCATAAGGATCAATTCATGAATCCGTTTCTCACCCTACCTGAAAATATAGAGTTACTAGCAGCTGTTGGAAATTTTCATTTGGGAGCGCATGTGCTGGAATGCTTCTGGAGATTTGCTCTAGAGTTCATCAAAGGAGGGGGTCAAATAGACAGAGAAGTGATGGAAACATTATGGGCCGAGCTTGACAAGGTGGCCAGTTTTGTTCGTGGGATGTCGACAGCACACAGACAGGAAGTGTTGGATGATTTTTTAATGGATTCGAACTGGAAAAAGTTGATCGGGATGCCCGATTTCTTGACCTCAAAACTGGATTGTGCACAGGCAGGATTCATGGCAGCTAAACAAACATTTGAGGAGTTGTCAACATCGGTTGGTGAGAAATGGGTTCGTAAGTGGGGACGACTGGAAAGGTTGGCTTTTAGTGAGGGTGGGGTGGGGAATAGAATTTATGAGGCTGCTGAGACGAGGAGTATGTGCTTATCTTCTCAGTACGATCGACTTACTGACTGTGTCTAGAAGAAGGGTTGGCTGAGGCATCGCTACATCTAACCCAATAGTCTGGGTACTTACATATAAAGTACCTATGACAGTGTCGACCACATGAAATAGAAAGTGTCGAGTACAATGCTCACTACCATTCTATTTTAAGTGACCCTCCTTATTTGGGTTTACTCTGACCACGGACCCACCTCGACAGGAAACCTCATCTCTGCCAAATCTGTCCACACCGACTTTATTGTCGCATCGACAGATTTGTATTCCGACCCAATCCATCCATCCCAATCCGTCGTCCCTCGAAACCTCATGAATGACGACTTTTTCTATTCCTACCCAATCCGTCAATCCCAATCTGTCGTCCCTCGAAACCTCATGAACGACAACTCTTTCTATTCCTACCCAATCCGTCGATCCCAATCTGTCGTCCCTCGAAACCTCATGAATGACGACTTTTTCCATTCCTACCCAATCCGTCAATCCCAATCTGCCGTCCCTCGAAACCTCATGAACGACAGCTTTTGTGTATTACCTCCTAATCCGTCCAACCCAATCCGTCCTCTCTCAAAATCTCACGAACGACAGCTTTCGTGTATTCAATCCCAATCCGTCGTCTCTCATATCCTTATGAACGACGGCTTTCTTCACTGTCTACCTAATCTCAAATCTCGAATCTTTCAATCCTAATCTGTCGTTTCTCTTATCCTCATGAACAACGTCTTTCTTCACTGTCTACCTAATCTGTCCTCTCTCCTATCATCATAAACGACAGCTTTCTTCACTGTCCACCTAATCTGTCGTCTCCCATATCCTCATGAACGACAGCTTTCTTCACTGTCTACCTAATCTCGAATCTCGGATCTTTCTTGAACGACATCTTAGTCTTGTTTCGGGTGGACGGTGGTCTCAATATGTAGAAAGTGTCACCGTGTAGTATTGTCTTGCGAATAAACATGTGAACATAATGCCATTGCTGACCTCGAGCCTTCCAACGAAATTAAATACCAAGACTTCATTCAACATTTTCAGTATGTGTTACACGAAACTCAGCCACTATTTTCTCTAAACCTTCCTGGAACCAAACGCTTCCTAGGAGAGCGAGTGGGGGCTAGACCTATAGTACCCTCGAAAGTCTTCTTTCTTCCCGGCGCCTTACTCAATGAACCCCTTTTCTTCAACAAGTTTGTCACCTGCGCATTTTTTCGAGTCGTAGTTTTCACTTTCTTCGCTTTCTTCGCTTTCTTTGCCTTGGTACAGGGAACCTGCTCTGCATCACTATCACCATAGTTCCCCAGTCCATCATCACCGGAAACAGGCGACCGCGGTGATAGTATGACATCAGGGAGCTGAGGACGTTCTGGGGAATCCGATGGTACGGCAGGGGGAATGTGGAGCTTTGGTGTTTGCGGACGGGACGGCATTAAAAGAGGCTGGTTGGAATCATATGTAGGACCAGACGTCGGATCAGAAGACATTGAATTGGGATCAGTGGATTCCCCTACGAACATCATAGATCCCTCCCCGGACATCAAATGGGCGGACTCAGACGTCCGATGAGAAGACATCGAATGAAGCTCGGGCGACATCGTATTGGGATCAGTGGATTCGTATGCACTAGTCGCAGGAGCAGTACCGTGACAGTTGTTGTCTACAAACATCATAGATCCCTCCCCGACTGCGACTGCCCCTGTATTTGTCGGTGAATAATTGATGAGCTCCAACAATTCGTCCCATGCATCAGAGTTTCCGAGCATCTGGGCTTGTTGATTTGTCAAAACCTCATTCGATGCATTGCGGACGTTAGACCAGGTGCGATTTGCATCCGGCTGTAAATACTGATTCGATGCCTCCCAAGTCAAATTCACAGGAGAGGTGCTGGGGACCCACTCGATTTGGGAAGGAGCACTGTTGGCTCCAGGGTGTACTGTACCCACTGAAGAATTTGGCTGAACATCGAAAGAAGTATTTTGGAAGGAAACTGAATTTGCAGCTGGCAGCAAGCCGTCGAAATGATTTTGAGAAGTCATCGAGACGTCCAAAAATGAAGTCCGCGCGTTGGTTGGCACGTTAGGAACATTCCGGTTGTCATGCTCCTCGGGAGTATCGAATGCAAGAAGAGTTGATAGAGCGTCATGAGACGTGGGGGGGTTTGGAATGACCGATTCCTGAATGATTGCAAGACAATCAGCAGCTTGTGCAACAGATGCTTGTCGCCTAGTGACTTCGTCTGCGGCTAAAGTAAAATGAGTAACGGGTTAAGCAAAACAATCTACTTACGCCAGAACATCGTGGACCATTTTAGATAGCTATTCAATGCTGCAGTGTAGCCAACAGGGTCTGTTTCCGCCCAGATCTTTGAGATGTTGCCACCAAATTGAGTGTTCGACTGAATACTGAGCGGTTTGTTAGTCTTGTTCAATGTTCATACATGACAAAAGACAACGTACCCTCGCGCACCAAATTGACCATTTTGTAAGGGACCCGCCACCGTCATGTGAATGGAGCATCCCAATAACCTAGCGAAGCAATCGACCAACATAGGGAGAAGCCAGGACGACTCCTTCCAAACAAGATCGAAGTCCGCCTGCGTACGTCCATGCCAAGAAGGTTGGTTCTTTGAATCAGGTTGTTGTGCAGCGGAGCACTTCCATTGCTCACGCTCCTCTTTTGTAAGGGCCCACCACAGGTTGATCATGTAGCCACGGTGCTCGACAATTAATAGCACTTTATACTTGCTTAAACCGATTTGTTGGATCAAGTCGCGGTCTATAAACAGACGGTTATCCAAACAATCCATAACACCATTGTGCCGCTCACCATTGACCGAATCCTCAGTGCTCTCGGTGGCGTTGCTTCCACTATCTTCGTTTGCCTTGTGCTCAGCAGTCGGACTGGTCGCTGGTTCATGGTCGGCTGAGTTCGCTGATTTGTCGCTGGCTTCTGGTTGGCTTCCACCCTCACCTGTACACAGACACTGTTAGCAACCTAATCATCCATGAAATTTCTCCTACCCTCTGTTGATTCCAGCCCACCATCCGCAATCTTCTTCTTCAACAAGCTTCGAAAATGCTCCTCGAATTGATTTTTGAACTCCGGAAATTTGGCGCGATACCAAAGATCAAACCCACTGCGACGTTCCGTCTTGCCAGCCAGATCATCTTTACACTGGAGAAGAGTGTCAATGAACA
>QLOY01000545.1:76939-99118 GCA_003313965.1 Megacollybia marginata | reverse complement strand
TATTTCGGGAGTTTTCTCTTAATTGTCTCTTTCCTCACCGTCGAGGGTGCCCTGCGTGAGGTGTCTGTCACTCAATGTCATCGAATGCTTCTCCACAGTGCGCATTGTAATAACATTAAAAGTGATTCCCTGTGTGTTATTGAAGACTATCACAGCAGGAAGATGTTAAAAGCCTACCACAATTGGCGTAACACATTCGAGTAAAATGTATTGTGCATTTATATCCCTCGAATACAGTGCAAGAAGGATTATTTCAGCGATTAGCTGCAAGGCTGCAGATTCGATCAAGATTCGAGCGATGGGGAGAAGACCTGTTCTCGTAGCATAGGCAACTGAGTTACGATGGCTCAACCAGATGCGATAGGACATCAACCCTGTTGTCATGATGTTCTGGACAACCACGACAGAATAGAAAGTCAGAATCCAGTGTTGAAGTCGGAAGGCAAACACTGAAGAGTTCGCACTAATTGATGGGAAGAGACCACAGACTGTATACCCAGATACTGTAGCAGTTAGTATCGAGCATTATTGCACCAAAAGCATGCTTACCTAGGCTCACGATGAAGAGCATCGATGGCAGGATGATGATGAACCGGTTTCTGTCCCAGAGACCCAGCATCGGTATAACTGCCTAAAGTCAATAATCATGAAAAAGACAAAAGGATGTACAGCAGCCGCATTTCCCAGTATCTCTTGGGTGGTGTATAACGTGTCCTTTAGAACGTGATCCCAGTGAGACACATCGCCAATATACCCGGCAGGTCCGCCTGGTGTATCAGCATGATCAACATAGCCATGGACAAGGCAGAAAATGTTCATGGTCAGATGGAATGTTGCAATGAAAAACATCAGAAGAGAGACCCCAACCATAACCTATACATAGGTAAATCATTTGGAATAAGAGCGAAAACATACATGGTTACGAGAACCCTCGTGGCTACCAATCTTGATCCAGAAGGTAACATACGGTGCTTCAAGTTTTGAGCATATGGACTCACTTCAGCCCACGCAGCGACCAAGAAAACAGTTATCAGAGGAACTTGAGCCATTGTATACTGATTGCTTCAGCAGGAGACAAAGTCACAAATGCGAGAAATACAACATCATAATCTTAAGTATTTTTTTGAAACTGATTATCAATGATTGTTGCTGATCGGGTCGACTCACTCCCGTTCCGAACTTCAAATCCATTTTTACAAATAGTAAGTAGGATTCATTTAACTGACTCGCGGATTATAGTAAATCTGTTGGAGATTTACAGAATGATATACAGGATGCAACGTAGCCTGCCTTCATGAATTTAACTATTGTCATAACTGTTTCTCACTCGATTCTGAAGCTTTGTTAGCACTGATAGGGCCGGATCTAAGATCGGTCAGACCACATGATCGCATTCGAGCAGTTCACCTGCTGTCGGCTGTCAATCGTGCGTCCACAACTCCTTTGGAAGATGGATGTTGATGAACAGTGTTAGGATATCAAGCTGCATGTGATGCCACTGCCACCGCCTCAAGACCATATGGTATGTCGTTCGGCTCTCGATCTACTACAATTTACCAAATATTTACAGAACCTCACGCGCCTCTGGTCATCTGATTGCTTTCTGATCGAGAACCAAGTCATCTAGATTGTTCCGTCAGTTTTAATACAGAACGCTTTAGAAGACTGATGTTGCTTCTATGCGGTGCAAAAATTAATTATACATCAATCAATGTAAACAAAGGTCGCAGTAGACCAACCCCGGGATGAATAATAACAAATAATTCTCTCAATCATGGTTCCAATACCCATGAAGTTGTTGCTGTAAGATGGGGCCGGGAGGGAGAAGCAGGAACAGCTCCACTACCGCATACAGTTCTAACTCAGAATTGTTGAATGATGTCATTTTCTCTAAGGAAGGTAAGTAAGGTCTCCTGGGTTTCAATATCTCAATCTCTGGCTTGTATTTTTCATAGATGATAAGTATGAACTGAAAGTTCACATAGTAAGAAGAGTCTTTGCCCATTCAATATTCAAGTTCTTAGTACAGTAAGTAATTTTATTTTTAATGTAGTCTTGTACAGATAGCTGGTGAATGTTGAATCTGTTATCTCGCTAGGCTCGTATCTGACATATTAATAAGATGGGTCAGTGACTGACTAGTACCGACTACTAATCAGCACGCGGCATTGTTTATGCACTACATGAGTCACAATCTCAGAAAAACAATGATCATATGATTTAGAACTTGATCCTGACACGTAGACAAGCTGAACCTTGACCCTGATTAGGACAAGCTGAACCTTGAAGTTTGAACTTAGAAACAGTTCAATTGCTTTAAACCCACTCCATACACATCAACTTCTGTGGTGCTGCTTCTGCTTTTCCCGAGTTAGACAGATCGTCTGCTCACTCACATGGCCTTGGGGCTAGGGACGATCTGTCTAACTCGGGAGATGCGGGAACAGGCACAATGTATGAAAGGAAGGATAAGATGGCTTCCATTACCATTTCAATACGTAGTTTCTTCCTAATACTATTGATTTGTAAATTTAAAGTGAACACTGCACCAGCTTCTCAACCAATGCCACCACTGGGGATGTGAATTTGTTGATCACTGGCAATTGAGCATCACCGTTAGTGGGCCATCCCGAAAGGGTGGCAGATCCGAGTCCCACGGGTGTGGCTGAGGAGCTGAAGTAAACACGTGCAGACACATGTGACTCTTTTCTAGCTTAGCTTCATACTTGTCACTGATCTGAATGTTTGTGAGTGTAGCGATCCTCCAAACAATGTGCTCACATCTATGCAGCCTCCTCTGCTGTCATAGGACTCAGGACTACGTAACAGTTAGGACGCCAGCAGTTTAAGCTAAAAATCAAAGTTTTTATGTCTGGTAAGTCCATAGCCACATCCGCTGAAAGGGAACCTGACCGTGTGATGACGAAAAAGGCGAGCCGACTACGCTACAGAGGAAACGAGAGAAGGAGGTGAGGTAACTAAACCACAACCCACAACCCAACACTCAAAGTAGTACTTCTCCTAAGTAACACCCTGATGATTCTTCTAAGTAACAGAGATGTTTTATCCCCTTGTAAGTACATGAGTGGTATAACTAAATGAGAACGATTAGAAAGTTGCCAGTTTAGGGCAGACTCCAATTAGATGGGCTTCGGATTGACTGAACATTCTGCTGGAGACCGTCAGGTGAGTCCTAAGCATTGCGGGTGAGACTTCAATTTTAGAAGATCTCAAAGATCACTGCACAGGACAATGAAGGAGGGTGTTCGTTAGAACGAGTGGAGACTCCGTTAAGAAGTACTCAGATGCCGGAGTGTGAGACTGTGGACTTAGATGCCAATGTAGTTAAACAGCGGACTTAGGTGCTCTTAGGACCTATAGACAACTCCCGATTTCCACAATGGCAAAATAAATATCACCATGAGAATTACATTGAAATTCTGCATCTGTCCATATAAAGAAGTCAAAAGTTCCCACAGTTACAATTTGCCTAATCTGGCATGCACCATCAAGCTATTATGATGGCATTAAAAATCTCTATCTAGTTGTAAAAGTTCTCACAGTCATGTCTGGCCTACAAAAACTCCATATATATATGGTTGAGAGATAGGTTTGTCTGAGACTCTGTCGCAGCAGCCATACGTTCTCTGTCATCAAGATCTGCATAACTATAGGCAGTTGAAGCTGAAGTTAATGTTGCCGTGGCAGAAGCCATCGATCTTGCTTGTGAGTTATTTCCCACTCGCTTAGTACCCGGCAGCCGTGATGCTGATCCTCCAGGTACTGCCGTTCTATCAGGACATTCTCGAGCTTTGTGTCCAGCTTTATGACAGTTTAGGCACAGTCCCTCTGCATAGTGTCGTTTTAGCTCGTCTGAAGACATTTGAGGGCAATTAGGGTGTTGTGGACATGCTCTGTTATTCAGTTCCCACTTGACTGAAGGTCCTTTGAAGATGGAAAATAGTTCTCTGGCCACTTTGTCACCAGTCTTTCGAGCCAGTTTGGGAGAATAATCTCATTTGTTCCTAGGAGTGGAATTGAACTTATTTTTTTCCAAATGTTCATCAGTATGTCAGTTATTCGCACGTTCATTGTGCTTATAATGATTGAACATGTTTTTATGCTTTTCTTTAGCTTCATCCTTTTCTCAACGTGCTCGTTCATGTTTAGCCTCGTTTAGACCCAGTTCTAGCGATTCTGCCATCCTGACAACTTTATCCCAGGTATTCACCTCTTTGTGATACCTTTGAGTGTATGAATATCGGAGTTAAAACCCTCCCACAACTTAATGACTTTGTTTTGTTCTGATACGTCACCTAACATTGTGTACAGCTGATGTAATGAATAGACGTACTCTTTGACAGTTTTGTCACTCTGTTGCAAACACCGGATCTGCATACAAACATCAGAGCAGAAATTAGCTGGAAAGCATCCGTTGAAAATTACAGCATACATCTCACTCAGTGTATACTGACTCGAGTGTATAGCCACCTTTTGTTCATATACCTGAGCAGCTTTGCCTTCAAGAAAGTGACTCTCTCTCTGGCATTGATCTTCAACGGGTACATTGCCATCTTTCATATAAAGAATGATGCTCTGTAAGTGTCTACTATACTTCATTGGGTCAGCGGACCCATCATACTTCTCCAGTTCAATCTGTTTCACCCAAAGTCTATTGTCTGACTTCTTCTTCTTAGACAACTTAGATTTTCTCCTTTTGGAGCTGGATTTACCATCATTCAATGATGATTCAGTACTTACTTCCGAATTGGATGAACTGGAATCTCTGTCAGGTGTGCCTGGATTACCCACAGCTTCAACCTTAAAAGAGATGTTTCCCAAATCTTCCATTGCTTGTCCAATTGTACTCTGTACTGGTACTTGATGGATTGGGCATATCAGAATTGAGTCGGATCGTTCTGGTATAGGTCCCTTCCCAATTTTAGAACTGATACTGTCAAGCGTTTTAGCAGTGTTAGCGCCAGGAATACTCTCTGAGCATAGCTTCAAACCTGGTTCTTTGACTTCAACAGGAACTCACTTCCCAGTTGGGAAACTGGGTCTCATGATGCGTGCTGTTTTGTCTGGCACATCCTGATTAGGGACACCTGTATTACCGACTATCACTGGTTTTTTTACAGAATGATTCTCTGTCTCTAACTCCTGGATATGTTTCTGCATAGCAGCAATTTGTTCCTGCAAGCTTCTATCAACTTCTTTAGGATAAGGAGTCAAAGTAAATTTGGGTGGCTCTTTGAAGGACTCAAGGATTGCGCATTGCTCTGGTATGTTTTCAAATCTACTGGCCTCAATCCTGTCGAGTTCCTCTTGCTGCCTTTTTTGACTAAACTTTTTGTCTCCGTTGAGATGCTGACCATTCCAATCATAACCGCTGTCTTTCTCAGCAGGTAAGTCTTGGTCTGCTTTCATATGCTTATATTCATTCAACAGACACTGTTGCTGTCCTAGGTTTAATTCCTCTTGTGGAATGCCAGGGATCTGTTGATCCTGCCATTGAGCCTGTTTGCCTTTGACTTTATTTGAGGGTCCAGGCTCAACATCATCACTCAATCTATTCATGGATTGAAAACAACGTTGGTAAGTAGTGTACTGTTCATCCATCATGCCTTTAGTGGCATTATTCAAATCTTCTTTAGTTCTCAAATCAAGGTCGTCACCTTGGTTAACCTCAAATGTATCTTCGTAAGCACTAGTTACAGTGCTAGGACTAGGAGGTCTCGAAAACATATTCAGGACAGCACCAAATGCTTCAATAGGTGCGCTTAGTACAAGTTCAGTTTTAACCGGTTTTTTGTCTTTTTCAGACTGCCTCAGCACTGTGGCTGGATACTCCTGTGAAGCAGGGTCAAGGGTCCCTCCTCTCCCCAATCCATGTTCCACTTCCAATTATCATTCAATTGATTAGCACTTGCAGGACGGTAGCTTTTTCTTCAACCAAGGTTTTTCCCTCATTGAGGTTTACTTGGTCAGGTGTTGACACACCCAATGTAGTTAGTAATCTACATTTACTTCTCTCTATGCTGGGCAGGGTTGTCAATCTTCCTCTGATGTTCCGAGGCCACCCAGCATCTGAACCTCAGAATCATCTCCTGTGCTGAGGTTCATTGGCAAACCTACTTGTACACAAGAATGATTTTAATATAAAGCACAGCATTTCACATCAGCCGCTAGTGGCATGGCATTCTACATCAGATGCTAGAACCAAATACTATTGGCTGGATGCCATATTCTGTATATTTACATTGTACCTACAATATATGCCTGATGCCTATACTCTTAGAACTCATTCCTGGTGTACTTTCAGTTGAAATTATCCTAGGAATGCTGGGTTGGAATCTGGCATTTGGATGTCAACAACACAACAAGTCAGAACATGCAGAGCTTGATTGGAACAGTGGATCACAGCATCCAAGTCAAGCATCCACACTGGCAAATCCATTCACAAGATGAACTGGGACCAGCAGGTCAGCTACTCACCAATCCTTATTTGTCTTACTGTTTAGAAGATTATAGCAATATTAGCAAGGTTACCAACAACCCTCATCTGTTGATGGCCACCATGATGGTTAATTTTGACATTTGAACATGGCTAAATCATGTAGGCTCCATGCTTCAGTTTGATAATCTATTAGACCCATATCAATTCACTTGATAAGTAATGACAGCATCTAGAGTTGTGTTGAAATGGCAACTGAGCTAGGAAAGCTCATCAAGTAATAGAAGATACACAGATCACTGATTAGACCATCTATAGTAGCATCTATCATGATGCAATCAAATCTACATGGGTTATAAGGCCAAGGATGGAAGACACTTGCCCACCCATATCTATCAATACTACCATGGCATCTCAGGATCTGAACCAAGTGGCCAATCTAATAGGAAGTAAGGCATACTGTGTCATTGTTAGCAGTATTTCTTTTGGACTATGCTATGGTATGCCTGATCCAACCTTGTGCTACTTGTGAGCATGTTTCATTAGGCTTCTCTGTCTCTTTATTTTATGCTTCCCTTCATGTCTTAAGGTTGGTACCAAATCCTTTGTGACATCATGCTTATTTGATTGTGCATGTCAGCCAACACAAGGAAAGGCCTGCAAAATCCAGGAAGCTCCTTCTTGCCATGATAGTCTTCATGTTCCTCATGGACACTGGACTGTTCATTTCCAATGGTGCAAACTTAGCAGTGTTTCACTGGGCAGGAGATACCATCACTGACAATACACCACCCATTGAGAACCGTTTGTTAGCAGCTGTTCCATATGAGATATGTACAGAACTTTTTGAAATTGTGAATGTGAGTTTTCCTCTGAGTCCTTGAGACCTGAATCATCTGCAGTTCATCATTGGTGATGGCATTGTGCTTTGGCATGCAACTGTTCTGTGGCCACATTCTTACTGGATCAAAGGTGGTCTTTATTTTCTATTTTTGGGGGATATAGGCATGCACTGAAAAGATGCTTTTATGTGTTCACTAACTAGTTTCAGGGGTTAGCTTGTATGATGCAGTCAACATTACTGCTTCTGTGGTTCATGGTGGAGGCATCATAAGTGATAGTGCAGGTAATGTTGACACAGCCCGTATTTTGGTTTCAATGGTAGTCAATCTCATGGCAACATTGTGTATTGCAATCAAAGCATGGTATGATGGTCTTGAACTTTGTTTGTACTTACATTCACATCCTGCAGGCAGTTCTGTGACAGCCTGAGGCTTGCATTCTCTAAATCTGCTACAAAGAAATCACTTGTTAATCAAGTGTTGACATTGCTTACTGAGGGTGGGGCTATATTCTGTGCTCTTCAGGTGTGATTCATCTTTTGATATACATGCCTCTAACATTAACTTCTGCAGCTTTTATATGCTGTTTTTCAACTTGTGGTTACTCCTAGAGAGTTCAGTGCAGGTCTGATGGATCCCATATCACTTTTTGCAGCAGCTGTGGGTTCTTTTTTCCCTATCATTGCAGTATGTGTCCCTGTCACATCCACTTCAAATGCTAACTTCACTTGACTGCAGGGAATGTACCCCTCCTTTATTGTTCTGATTTTGGCAAAGCAGCAGTCTGTCTTTGGTGGTGCCACCTTCATAGTCTGCTCAGATAATAATCCTGCAGCCCATGATGTCAGTCAGCAACACTCAAGGGCACTGTCTGCCTTGCAATTTGCATCTGCACAAGAGGGTGCATCATTGCAATCTCAATTGGTATCCACTCATGGAGATGTCAGAGTCTGTGAAGAATGGGGTTCTTCATGTTGCATTTCTCCTGATGCTGAGAAAGCAGTCTAATGGATTTTTCTGTTGTTCTCAAGTCATTTGGTTCAATTTCAGTTTGATATTTATCTTGTACTTGATGTACTAGGCTCAAGTTGTCTATTTATATAAAAGGCTACCCTTGGACTTAATTTTATTCAGCTCCATTTCAAGTCAGCACAAACTGCACTCTATTCTGGGTCAGTACTTTCATACTCAAATAATCAGTAACATCATATAACAGACCTTGTCCAGAAATTTTTAATAAGGCAAAGAGTAGGAGTGTATGTATGCAGACAGACTTGAACAAAGAAAGCAAATCAGATCCATTTAAGTTGAGAAATGAGCAACACTCAAGTGAGATCCCACCCAACCCCTTTGTCTGATTGCAGGCACAGACTTTCATTTGCCTTTGTTGCAAGTGGAAAATCAAGAACTGGATATTCATTCTATATTCACATCCCTACTATATGTAAGTACACTTGTCCTTGTTCATTTAGTGCCATGGCTGAGTTGTCTCACCATTCTGATTGACTTTACTCCTCCCCAGTGTCTGCAACCTTCCATGTTTGATCCCCAATCATCCACAGTTTTTTGGTGGAGTACTTGCCTCATCTGCACTCTTGGCATCGACTAGTTGACACTTGGTGTCACAGCAAGAGCTGTGAGTGGTTATGACATGGATCAGTCCAGCACTCACTTCCACTAGACACTGTTCCCTGTCTCAGTTGATCTGCTCACACATAGGGAGCTGAGTACCTGTCATGTTGACAATGTAAGGCTTAGTGGCTACAATACTATCCAACTTAAAGTGAATCATGCATCATTCATCTGGGGATCATGAGTTTCATTTCATGTCGGTTATCTGTTGATGGTATTTTTACCTTTTAGGTCAACACATAATACACGTTGATAGGCTGGTTTTTGTTCCAGACCTGAAATCTTTCGATTCGGTGCTACCAGCCTCTAAATAAACATGGGAAAGACTCCTGCAGAGGTACAACCGTCCGCTAGAAGCGTTCTATAGTGCAGAAGGGAGTAACAAGCCTGCTGGACACTCAAATAGACCAAATATAGATCAGAGTTGAGACGAATGAGATAGTACTTGATGGTACTGCCTTATTGTATCTGACTCGAAGCTAAGACAAGCGCCCGTGGCGGTATGCTAAGAACAGTACACCCGATCAAGAGACAAGGCTCGTGGACTTAACTAAATACAACCTGGATTCACCTAGAGAGAGAATACACCATATGGAGAATATCGACTAGTCCTACAAGATGTACTTAGAGAACCCAGCGGGAACACGGAAGGGATCTGCATTGAAACATCTGAGTAGGCTAGCTGAGTCAGCCGAGTTTGGATAGTCGTAAAGATCAATGTCGCGGATTCTCATGTTAGGTAAACACGTAAGATGCAACTTGGTTACATTGCTGGAAAGCTAGAGACGTTTGCTAGAGCGTACAAGCCTCAGCGGAGACATTGAGAAACAACCTAGAGACAACCTGGGTAGGACGGGTTCATTGAAACTTGCCCAGACTCAAAGCACCACATGGATCCTTTGTGATCATATACCTCTGACTCAGATTCAATAGAGTCGAGTCATTTCTAAATCACCAGCCTGAGCTGACTCACCGCTGAGCAATTGTTTGTACTAGTAGTTGAAAGTAGTTAAAATTAGCTTAGCGGGACTGTATAAAAGGGCAGTAGTTAGCAGTAGTTAGCAGTGTACAGTAGAACATAGAGACCCAGTAGAGAATACATTGCACTTCAGACTATAGAAACGCTAAGTACCTTAAGGGAACACAGTTAAATAAAAAGTCGCCAGCGGAGTTCTTAGTAACTCGTCACTAGACTTAGTACCTACAGCGGAACCATCTAAACCAAGCCTTTTCCCGTCTCTGAGATCAGTACCTCAAGGGAACCTTCTCCTTTCTCATTCAGTAGTACCTTATAGGGAACCTGCCCCTTTGCTGCTTAATTAAGTAGCCCCGCTTCGAGTCTAAACCACTCATTTTGGGTTGTTTCAAGTCACCCATAGATAGCTCGTGATTGGGAGTCTTCTGTAGTCAGGAGAACTTTGCTTAGTCAGTAGTTAACACCCCGCAGGACTTCAAGACTTTTTATAGAAGTTTCAAGTTTTAGTAGTTCATTTCTCTAGTCTCCAAACTCAAAAGGAATACCTTAAAAGAGGTGTTTGGATGTTGGATTTAGTGCTTGCATTGTGTGTGTGTGTGTGTGTGTGTGTTAGTGTGAGTTGGTGTCAGCATCAGCCCATTTTGAGCACTTTCATTTCCAGCCTGCCTCACACCGTGAGGTTCCTTTTCAACGTATTGAGCATCTATGGGTGGAAGTTGGGACCCAATTTGTGCGCAGATGGTGAGTATTCCTCACTAGACTGGAGCGATGATACGCCAGTTATGCACAAACCAACAAGAACTACCTCCTAGGCTATCCTAGAAGTCTGAGGATGAGTATAGGTTCGCTTAGAGTGTCTATGGTATGGATACTCGAAGGTTGAACGCCCTTGGAGCTTTTGAAAACTTGTTACTAGCTGTCGATCTGTGACTTAGCTAGCTACTGAGGTTGGATTACTTAGCAAGGAGTACTATTTAGGTGACAAGTGTTGTCAAGGAACCTGACTAGCTGATTTACTCGATTGGTTAATGTCTACTGGTACAAGAAGTATCGAGTGTTAGCTACGGAGTCTAACGACGAAATCACATGATGGCTCCTCGGAGAGAAAAGGAAGAAAAGAGAGAGCTAGAGACCCAGAAAGCACCTGACACTGCATCGCATTCATCATCAGACACTACCGCATGGTGGTCTTGATAATACACAACTTTCAGAACAGAATGCATCAGACATAGGGGCCTCGGAAGACTTCCAACCATCTGTCACAGCACAAGGACAATCGATAGGCCTTTCTAGGCTTGCCCAAAACCAGTGAAACGTGTTTCAACACACACGTAGCATATGGACAATATCGGCTGCCTCTTCAGAAATAGCAATTCCGAGGAGGTTGAAAATTCAAATATACATGATCGGTGGCGCAGCATATGGATACCCACTTGCGGCATTGCCTTTCTATGTCATTTCTCATCAGTTTTGACTCATCAGACTGAATACACGCATGGCCATTGTAGTTTTGTTTTGTTTTGTCTATATTTATCGTTTTGTACAAGTATATAAGGACCCAAGGACCTAGTAATCAGTAGAGAATTAACGCCCCTTGCCTACCCTCGGGTATTTGGCTTGGTGTAATACCATTTGTTTGATTGATCTCAAGTGCGAGATTAGTTGCTAAGTTTGGATCTTGAGACTCGGTCTTGAGAGTTTTGGTCTTGTATACTCAGGAATACAGAACTTGTCTGGAATTGAACCTAGATTGGTTGGGATTGGAACCCATCAATTGAACATTGTCTTAAGGTCTAAAGAACTGAACTTTGCAATAAGTCTTGCAACTCAAGCAAAACCACTTTGAAAGAAGTTTGATTTCATGATCGAACTTTGCACGTTTAGAGACCCGAGAAGCTTCTATTCTAAAGATAGACTCCATATCTATACACTAAGCAACAAGACTCTAAAAAGTCGTCATCTGCAGAGGTCTCCTCTTGTGACAAACTTCAAAAAGAGCATTAACTCACACCCCCAGAATATAAAGAGAGACTAGTGCATCTCAGTAGGAGTTAGTTAGTGTGTGTTTTGGTGCTGTTTGTGGGTTGTGTTGTTGTGGATCGCTTTCCATGCAACTTCCCTCGGCCATCGCCTCTAGCACCTACCTCAGGTGTTGACAGCCCCGCACGTGTGCAGACCCCGCCACGTAGTGTTCCTATCAGTGACTGCATTGCCTTGATCCAAGCAGGCCAGATTGCCACCAGAACATCTTTGGCTGCTTCTTAATTAGTTTCTTGATCAGATCAATCTGGATGCGGATGACTTCCAAAACATGTGGAATGCACACCCAATTACTAATCACAGTACTGACAGCACAAAAAACAAAAGTCCAACTGTCAGTGTTCTTCTATTTGTGTTGCTTCATTGATATGTTTACTTTCTAGGATCTATGCATGCTCGGAAAGATCAAACATGGTGTGAAGGTATACATCCTGACACCATCGCCAAGTATTATGGTGTTGATGGCACCCTTTGCCCCTTTGAAAAGCCTTTTTGGCTGGATGTAACCAGTTAGAAAAAAGCCTCAGAACATGTTTATAACCATGAGATCAAAAAAGCCTTTTTAATGGCTATAACCATGAGATTTGAATGCTTTTTTTTGAATACAGAGCTAGGTAGATACATTCATTGAATAGGGCAGCTGTATTCAAGAGCGAGGTGGGCGGGATAATGACCAAACTGGTACAGCGCACTTTTGTTTGCTCTTGTTTACAAATCATCAAAACCCGCTGCTGTACCGCAGGGGGGCTGCACAGCAGCTAGCAGCCCTGCTTGATCCACCACACCTGAATTTCATTGCATATTAGAATATCTAATGTATTTTCAAAAGATATTCTAGTGTAAATTACCACTAGGGTGGCCGGATTCAAAAAAAAAAAGGTGGATAAATACAAAAAAAAAAATCGAATTTAAATCTAATTCTACTACATAGCAGCTTTCAAATTGAGATACTGAAAATGTAGGCACATGGCCTGATTCAATCTACATCCAGGGAAGCACAAGCAGATGCATTTGCATACGAATGCTATAGCAGGGACGTGGGATGTGAGACGAGCATACAGCAGTGGCTGCAGTACCCAAGCAGTACCGCATGCTTGGTAGATGAGCAGTTTAGCAAGCTGTCTTGGTTGGGGGATTGACATTAGTTAGGGAGGGGAATTGGCATCATTTGGGTAGTAATACCCAACAGGCCCTGCGAGCTCGGCAATAAGCCTGAGCTCTGGGGAGGTAATCCAGCTGCATTCAGGGGCTGCTGATTCTGCTGTTGTTGCTGGGTACCGGGTAATCCCTTGAGATCGCCCAAACCCCGACGCCAAATGCACTTTGCTGATAAGACTCATAGAAGCCTCTCTGGCTGTCATAGCCGTACTTGGGTAGTAAGGGGATTGGCGTCGTTTGGGTAGGCAGATTGTTGTCAGTTGGGTATGAGGCTTGGTGGGCAATGATGAATGGAAGTGAGGAAGTTGTAGCTTGGCATGTACGGGTGGATTTGGTGCAGCAGTTGGCGGATTCGAGGTTGTCAGTCTGTGCACATTCACCATGAGAACTATACCTTTCTGTGCTTGTTGGTTGGGCAAATACTATGGTTTGAGATTGCACTGATGCATTGTTGAAGTATTGATGAGGAAATGACGATGATTGGGTGGTGCTTGATGACGTGGCAGCAGATGATGTGGGTCCCTCGATGTAGGGGTCAGCAAATTGGTTTAAGCTGGCCAGGGGATTATCTTTGGCTGTGGGATTAATGGAAAGACGTACCTAAACAGTTTTCTCTCTCTCTCTGCCATTTTCTCCACTTAAAAAGCAGAGCAATTGTAGATTGAACCGAAAAAAATGGGGTGATGATGTGGCAGTTGAGCAGGGCTTGTCACTGGTTGGGTGAGAGAGAAGTCGGGCAGTCAAACAATAGCCCAATAGCTTGTTCAGATTTGCAAGTGGAAAAGATGATGGCCGGACGATGGTCATGGAGGGGATGCTGGCTTTGTGCTGCAACATCAGGACATGGCAACTGCAGGCTTGTGATTGAAAGGTAGATTTATTAAGTAGGGTTTCGTGAGGGCTACAGTGAGAATATGGTTGCAGGTCAGAAAACATGGATAGACAAAATAGGTCACTTACTGTGCTGAAGTTCAAACCATATAACAATAAACTTACCTTCCTGCACTTACCGTCTTCATAAAGCAGCACAAAAGGTCACTGGCAACAACAATGGTGGTGGTGAGGGAGAGGCAACATTCGACAACGTGATCTGCTGATCACATCCGATTGGCTTGGGGGACTGGTTAATCAATAACCACATCTCTCTTGCCCTCTCGCTATTGACTGATACATGCTTGCTACGTCCCACAACACTCTGAGCCTTTGCACGTGTTCCATAGCACTATAGGAATGCTTTGGACATCAACCCAAGTTTGCCATATTTTTACTCTCAACTCCCTATTGACAGTGTACAGATGTTTCACTCCAAAAATCTATGTTTGCTGTATCTAAGCTCCCTATCCCATCCTCCCCAAAATTTGATCTCAACCTCGAAGGGTATGTCCCTCATTGTTGTTTCCACCCATTTTGCATCCAACAGATTGATTATTACCTTCTCTAGTGAGTTATTGTTGAGTGAAGGTGGTCCATGCGCAAACTGCCTCAAACAGGAACATGGACACAGTGCCTGAACTATGCTGTCTACTACTCTTATCTTTTGCATGCAAGCTCTCCTACACATACCCCACCCCTCGATTGCCTAACTGTCCCACTTATCAATCTCGTTAGCTTGCCACAGTCCATTGCGATCACACTAGGGGCCATCACATGTTCTTAAACTCTGCCTCTGCTTTCTCTGTGGGTCATTTATTCATTCTCTGTCTGATTGTATTAACATTAATACAGATTCAATCTACCCACTACTCAACAGTCCCCCTCCCTCTCTTCTTCCATTTGGAGATGACTATGCAGAAATCCACTGCCATGCCGAAATACAACCCATTCCCTGTCCTCCACACATGAATCGGCCTTCACCAACCTCTCTACCCCATAGCCAACAACTGAGTATCACCCTAGTGTCGAAACCCAAAACCACTGCCACATATTTCTTAAAAGGGAACTCGGTGCTACCATCAACTTGGGTGTAGAACTCAATGATGAGGGCATTGTAGTCCATCTGTGTTTGGGCATTAAAGAAAGTACAGAGATGTCATCAATGTGGGTGGTTCCAGAGGTTCGTATCTACGCAGTCGTGGCTTACTCTCCCAGGGCCGAATCTCCCACTAAACCAATCCGACCAAACCAGCACCGAATTCCCCATTACATCAACACCGAATCCTCCAAAAACCAACACTGAAACGAACCAAGAATCCAATGTTAGGGATTGAATTCATGTATTTTAAATACTGTTGTAGTACATCTGTCTGCAAAAAATTGAATCCACCCATTTCATAGGATGAATGCCACATGATATTGAGCCAGCAAAGATATATACATTATACCACTACAAATAGGAAAATTGAGCAGCCAATGAAACCTGTGGCTACCACAGTACATCTGTCTGCAAAAGTTGAATCTACCCATTTCATAGGATGAATGCCACATGATATTGAGCCAGCAAAGATATATGCATTATACCACTACAAGTAGAAAAATTGAGCAGCCAACAAAACCTGTGGCTACTGCTGCTAGCTGCGCTACTACCACCCTGTTGTTGATTTGTTTACTAGTGTTTAACAAGCCATCCTGCCCTGCTGTCCCGCCCCTAGTCTATATGCTATATATAGGGCCCTGCCCAAATGTGGCTGCTGAGTAAGTAAAATTGCTGTGGGTGGATGTAACCATGAGTGAGGCTTTTTTCTCTGTGGTTACAACCACATCAAAAAGCCTTTTTTTAGGGCATGGCCTGTTGATGGCTGTGTTTGTTGAGCACCTGGTGAGACCGGTGCGGGTAATCCACCTGATGAACATGCTAATGGACTTTTGGAAACAATTGAACATCATCAACAGTCTAATCTTAAACATGAGGCTGTTCCCGTTCCTGGCCACACTAATCCTTTCCAGAAGTGGAGAAAAAATTTTTACAAGGTACTTGCAGAGGTTGTGAAGAAAGGAGTTGTTCCATCGGGGTATGGTATGTTGCCAGCAGAGTGGGATGAGGGTGTATATCTGGATACTGAGACACTGCTTGTGGGAGGACAGAAGAAGCCAATGACCCTGTCGCTTGCTGATCCCATTTGGAAGGAACACACTGTGCAATGGGTTCAGGCATTGAGCGTACTCAGTCATTTTGTTCAATAGTTGACATCACATTTGTCATTTTGCCAAAATTCTGCATTTTAAAAGTTGGCTGCTGCATTTTGTCTATTTTACCCCCACTATGCTCTCCCATTCTACCCTTTCACTTGTTTCTTTTCAACTCGAACTTCTGAGTCTCTGTATCTCTGTTTTTACCCACTACACTTTCTGGTTCTACTTGTCACTCATTTCTTCCAACTCGCTCTTGAGTCTTCAGTCTGACTCTGTGGACTCAGAGCCACTGGACACCATGGCCAATACAGACTCAGCAATCGAGACATGTAGATCCACCATTGATGGAATCTGTGACTGCAAAGCATTGAGAATCTAATCAAGTGTCTTGAATGCACTCATGGAGTCTCGAAGCATCCAAAGAAGGAATCTCCTGACCTTCCAAGTCCTGTTGCCATCCCATCTTCTTTGAGTCTTGAGCCCTCTTCTGTTACGAATTCCCTGAATCACGTGCCTTATCCCATGCGTCTTATCAGAACCCTATTTCATTTCACTTTCATATCATGCTATCTTTCATTTCCCTTATCCGCTATCTTTTAAATTGACTTCTGATAGCTTATTGCAGAACATGCGGCATAGATAGCTTACCTTTTTCCCTTGCTATCTCCCTGCTCCACCTACGCTTACTCGTCGACCAGATAGCCATTTAGTATTTAAAGCCCTTAGCTATTTGCTGTACTCTTTAGTTTTGGTATGATAAGTTTCTCTGAGTCTTTGAGTGGCCTGATAAGCTCTCATTTTGCTCGTCACCTTACAAAATACCAAAACTAACCTTTATCACTCCACTCGCATCAGTCAAAACAACAACTAAACAACTCCTCAATCGCGAACCTCTAACAGTCACCGAAATCATCCAGATCATCCTCAACCTCTACCTCATCCTCATCATCTACTCTCTCCTCTGAGTTCTTTGGCACTGCCTCAAACGACGCCGTCGCATCAACCGACGCCTACACGTACATCAGAACCGCCACATCGGAGCAAATCGCCTGTAAAACTCTCATCATCCTACTTGGTAGTACCGTTGGCTAGCGGGAAGTCCCCAGTAAGACAAACGACAGTGAGCAGACAAAACTAATCGGTCTCGAATTGCTAACAGCTTTAAGTGGCACACGCAGAAGCTGAGCAACAATGAAAAGCCCAAAATAACCGCATACTCTGACAACATCACCAAGCACAAATCAACTCCAACTTCACACCATACGTTGCCATACACCAAAGAATCAACAACATCATAAATAGATTCTCTGCCCCATTCGATTACATGCCCGGGAACATCAGTAGAATCTACTACACTCATCTCTTCACACAGGACTGGATTAGTCAAAGAAAGACGTATAATAGTGTCGCCACTGAGACTGAACCAGAAGTTAAAGAATACGTCGATAGCAGCACCAACACTAACCCGATAGACTACACCGCTCACATTCCTCTAGCGACTTTCATAAGTCTTAAGAAATGGTTTGACGACATCAACTGAGGAAGGTGGGGACATCTTTATGAAGATACTGGGATCAGCACAGACAACAACAGCACAGACAAAGGAATCAATACAGACATAAGCTTTGGGTTCGACACCGCAGCATGGTCAGAACCATATCAGTCAGAAGAAGGCAAACTCCTCGCAGCGGAGTTAGAATCATTTCAGCGCAGCACCAAGAAGACGCCAGCATGGCACAACAAACACAAATGAAAATCAGACGAGGAGATGCCCCGGTGCTCTCCCAGATTCAGACGAGAATAGTGAGACAAGCACAGTTGGAAGATTGGTTTATAACCACTTGCCGACGATTTAGCATGCCCAATACAGACTTTTTGAAAATTTGGGGTGTGCTCAGAGCAGCTCTCGAAAAAGAATCACACTACCTTCACTCAGTTGACTTACTGTGGACGTTGAACGTCCTAACCAATGACGAAAGAGATTTCTTCGACTTTATCCAACAACAAGAACTAATTGAACAGAACGACCCAGTCGCTCTTGAAGAAACCCTCATAACCTTATACCACGCCATCAGAGGACATGACCATCACCATGTCTACACACAACACATCCACACCACTCCGTCTAATGAGATGGGGTATGCCAGTATCAGCTCCGATTGACTTAATGCGATACGTCAATAACATATATGGACCAAACCACTTTGTAACTCACACGCAACCAGATGGATCGTACCACGTTTATCGTAACGTATATGTCGGATACATTCCAGAAATCAGATATCATTCAGACAGAAAGATTTTTGAGCCCAGAGACATTGTTATTACAACCGACTTTCTTGAAGAAGCGGTAGAAGAATACCAGTTTCTTGATACTTTCGCCAACGACCCTGAAAACATTCCGGTACCATTTGAAGAAAGCTTCTTTACTCCACCCGAATCCCCCGAACCTGAAACACCACGACCCTCACTTCGAGAACTACCAATTGTAAAAAAGGAACTCAAAGAAGCACCCACCTCTACTCCGCAACACAGAACATTAACACCCGTCAAATCAGCCCTGAAAGTTCAATTTAGAACATGATGGACCAAGATACCAATATGCCAGAGGCGTCTACCTCTGCAGTGGCACCTACCCTGGCAACAGCCCCCAGTCAAACAATAATCACCACACAACCGCCATACTATTTCCCCAAAGACCTGGCAGGTGCGCGCATCATACGAGAACTAACACTATATGTGTCTCAGCGACTCGAAATGACTCACTTCATACGCATCCTCGGAGACTCACTTGACCCAGCAACATATGAAATTCACAAAGACATAAGGAACCACTCGTTGGTGGGAGAAATGATAAAAATATTTGAGTTGACGATGGGATATATGGGCACCATCCTAGTCAGAACACCCGACAGGAAAAGCACAGTGATCATAGACCCTGACGGAGTCCCGAAAGACTCAAAACTCACTACTGCCCTGGTCGCTACTACCACAATGTCAACTCAAAGATCAAAATCGCCAAACCACCTAGATTCACGGGTGATAAAACGAAATGGGAAGGATTCATTCTAGCAGTTGAAACCTATCTCATGGCGTACGCCAGCGAGTTCAAAGATGATGAACAAAAAATCTGGTTTGTCATCTCATACTATCCTAGGTACTGAAGACGGATCAGCATGTGTCGCCTCAGACTGGCTCTGAAACTGGAAAGAAGACAACTTCTATCTCGGAACCCTCAACACCAATGACTACAACAAGTTCATCAGAGAACTAAGAAAAGCCTTCGAAGATCCCAATCTGAAAATCAATGCTGCTAACGAACTACAACAACTCAGACAAGGGAAGGACTCCTTGACGGAGTACTTCACTAGGTTCGAACTTAAAGCCGCAACAGCAGGATATCGACAGCTAGACAACGTCCTCATTGACCTCCTGAAAAACCAAGTGCGACGCGAAATCACCACAGAGTTATCACCTGATGCTGTAGGATCTATGCATAGATTACTGACAACTCATCATAGCTCTTTTGCACAGCAGGCATGGCAAATCTATTTTTAATATAATGCATTAAAAAACACTAATAATACATTTGAGATTGAGTGGGTGTTTTTGGCAGATAATAGTACATACTAATAATAGAAACCATTGAAGATGGACCATGGGACATGCCCAGATTAGGCAAGCCATCACCGTGGGAACTTTTGACTTCCTTATATGAACAGATGCAGAATTTCGATGTGGTTGCAATAGTGACATCCATTTGAAGCCATCAAGGAGACATGGCTAGATTAGGACATGCCCAGATTAGGAAAGCCATCACCGTGGGAACTTTTGACTTCCTTATATGAACAGATGCAGAATTTTGATGTGGTTGCAATGGTGACATCCATTTGAAGCTGTCAAAGAGACATGGCTAGATTAGGGCATGCCCAGATTAGCAAAGCCATCACCATGGGAACTTTTGACTTCCTTATATGAACAGATGCAGAATTTTGATGTGGATGCAATGGTGATGTCCATTTGAAGCCATCAAGGAGACATGCCCAGATTAGGCAGGCCATGATCGTGGGAACTTTTGACTTCCTTATATAAACAGATGTAGAATTTTGATGTGGTTGCAATGGTGACATTCATTTGGAGCCATCGAGGGAACAAGCCTAAATTAGGCAAGCTGTGACCGTGGGAACTTTTGACTTCTTTATATGAACAGATGCAGAATTTCAATGTGGTTCTAATGGTGGTATTCATTTTGCTATACATGCTCTTGTTTCAATGTTTCAATTTGGACATACGCCTGCACTCACAAAGAGCAAAGGTATAAAGACCCCGACGCAGCTAATTACGTAGTTATACAAATGCCTAGAATAGATACACTTGCCTTTCCAAGTTCTATAACAGAGAGAAACCTGGAGCAGGAAGAGCTACCCTCTATAGCATTGAGATGAATGAAGCTAAGGAAAGGAAAACTGCACAGGAATTGACGGCTAAGAAACGGCATTGAGGCGCCATACTCCGGTCCGACTGTATAATCAACAAACGAATCGGGAAATAGGTCCGGGCACTGAGACGAACAAGTTCAATGTGGTGAACCTAAGGTGGGCGATGACATCGTTTGGCAGGTGGAAGAACAGAAGGATGGAGCGGTCGTTTGGATGGAATACGTTTGAGAATACACGTAGTAGGGTTGGCGATCAAAGGTAGACGTGGATGTGACGTGGCAACAGAATAAAAAATGTGTCGCCAAATCTGCAGGTAGTGTCATGACTGAGCAAACGCTACCAGGCCAGGTCGAGGTGCTGCAGGGGAAACAATTGGTGAAAAAGATTTCCGTGCCAGTCGAAACCTTGCTCACTGTGCATTCGAGTCCGTTGGTGCCGGTAGCCTGCTGCCACAGTTGTATGGAAAAAGGTGATGTAGACAAGAAGAGCGGCGCTCTTGAGCAAGGGGTTTGTCGAGTGGCCTAGGAGTTGGTGCTGTTGGCGGTTGATATGGGGGAAGATGCATAGTTGGTGCCGAATCCTCACCAGTAGATACTGGCAGTACTGGATGCTGGTCTAACGAGAAACTGGGTGTCCGAGGCCCAGGATAAGTCGGAACAACCCCAACAACGAGCAACCACCCTCCTGAAGATGGTGGTTGGGTTGTTTGTTGTTGTTGTTGTTGTTGTTGTTGCACAATTTGCATTTTATTTTCAAAAAGCCAGCGGTGAAAATATAAATAGACACATACAACTCCTTAAGAGGCATGCATATACCCTTATATGTATGTATTCACTTGTCATAGGCTTATATTCAACTGCTATAGGCCAGTATACCCTTATACTCAACCTATCTTTCATGGCCCCAATCCCAGTCAATAGCCTTTGCATATATTGAATGCTAGTCAATAGATAGTGAATCTCAGTCAATCCCAGTCAATAGATAATGAATCTCAGTCAATAGGTATTCAATACAGTATGTTTTGGATATATCTCAGTTTCAGGCCTAGGTCAACCTAGCTTTCACTCTGCATACTTAGATGGGTGTTCCGACTTTATAGACCTCTGGCAGACCATCCATGCCTTTGATGGCTTCAATATTCAAGATTTGAGGTCTACCATATTGGTGGATTCACTGAAAATATTTATCAGCAGATCCATCAAGAAATGAAAAAGTGTGAAAGTGATACCCAGGTCAACTACTCAGGTATCAGATCTACCAGGCAGGTTGATCACACTTTTTCATTTCTTGATAGATCCACTCATAAATATTCTCAGTAAATCTACCAATATATTGGATCCTAATTCCGGAATAGTGAAGCTATCAAAAGTCTGGATGGTCTGCCAGAAGTCTATAAAGACACCCATTCAGATATATGCTATTAACCTGGGCACCCATTTTCACATTTTCATTTCTTGATGGATCTGCTGATAAATATTTTCACTGAATCTACCAATATGGTAGACCTCAAATCTTGAATATTGAAGCCATCAAAGGCATGGATGGTCTGCCAGAGGTCTATAAAGT
>QLOY01000545.1:0-76642 GCA_003313965.1 Megacollybia marginata | reverse complement strand
TTGTATGTGTCTATTTATATTTTCACCGCTGGCTTTTTGAAAATAAAATGCAAATTGTGCAAGAACAAGAGCATGTATAGCAAAATGAATACCACCATTAGAACCACATTGAAATTCTGCATCTGTTCATGTAAAGAAGTCAAAAGTTCCCACGGTCACAGCTTGCCTAATTTAGGCTTGTTCCCTCAATGGCTCCAAATGAATGTCACCATTGCAACCACATCAAAATTCTGCATCTGTTCATATAAGGAAGTCAAAAGTTCCCACAGTCATGGCCTGCCTAATCTGGGCATGTCTCCTTGATGGCTTCAAATGGACATCACCATTGCATCCACATCAAAATTCTGCATCTGTTCATATAAGGAAGTCAAAAGTTCCCATGGTGATGGCTTTCCTAATCTGGGCATGTCCCATGATGCATCTTCAATGGTTTCTATTATTAGTGTTTTCATTATCTATGAAAAATGCCTGGTCAATATCTATTATTAGTGTTTTTTATAGATTTTATTATTGTGTACTGAAAATAGATTTGCCAGCCTGCCGTGTCCTGCCATGCCATGCCATGATGCCGAATACCTGCCAGGCTGACATTTTGGCTGGTACGACAACCCTGCCAAAGTTATCATGAATCTATGCAAAAGCCCTATTGAAAATCTATGCATAAGGCTACGACAAGTTATCGTAATCCATGCATTAATCCTACTGAATCAGCTGGAGTTATATAGGGGAGGCATACCTATTCCAAACAGATATGAAGGGGTAAAACAAAGGTTGTACAACATAGAGATGGCACTCGAAGAAGAGAAGTCTAGATTCAGCACCTTTCATACTGGAAAACCTATACCACCCTGACAACACGTGCCACAACAACGAACCCCTCATACCACTTCAGAACAGTATACACCGGCCCAAACATATGGAGGACAAGGACAGCCCATGGACATCGACGCAGGACAAACCAAACGACTGCTCGAGTGTTGACACTGCAAGAAAATGGGACACCACCTTTCCCAGGGGAATGTCCAGATTGCTACAACAAACATCCCGGCCAATATTGTCACCTCAAACCACCACCCAAACGACCTTTCACCACATGCACGTTAGAAACCATCGATTTCACAAGGATCACAGACGAAGAGAAGGAACAGCTGAAGAAAGCTGCGGGTTTTTAGATGGGAGTGAAGCAGACGCGACTTCGCCATCCCCAGTTCAGGACTCTTATGCACACGTTTCTTGTCAGACATGCCCCGAGGCATTGTACAATAGGAATACATCTTTTTCACATGCAAAAGAGTCCAGCGTCAAAACGGCAAATAAATGGAAGACAACGATTGAAGAAGTCGAAGACGAAGAACCCAACCTTCCTTCTTCGGGTCACTTCCAGGAACAACCACTGGAACAAAAGAAGCCAAAACCTTTCTCCTTGTTATGGGTTCTATCACGACTACAGGACCTAGCCACTGAAGCAGGAATAGGAACACTAAAGCAGTGGGTACATGACCAAAAACAACGAGAAGTGAACCACCGCCTCGTTAAACAACTGCTAAGTATCTCAACCAACGAAGCTCTAGACTGGCTAGAAGACCTCCATGAACCAAAATGATTCATCTTCAGAACCACAAAGACGGATCAGGAGTTGAATGTCCAAATAGAACTCCAGGATCTAGAGAAAGGAACCAAGTATCAAACACAAGCGCTTCTTGATAGTGGCTGCACAGGCAGTTGTATCAGTCAACGGTTTGCAGAAGAAAAAGGGTTATCCCTGCACAAATGGGAACACCCAATTTCAGCATATAACACAGATGGCACAGAAAACAACAACGGAAAAATCACGCATTATGCAGAAATGAAAATGATCGTAGAAGGACACTCAGAAATCCAAAAGTTTGCAGTCACCAATCTGGGACGATCGGACGTATTTCTAGGACACGAATGGTTGAGCTTCCATAACCCAGAAGTCGATTGGACAGATGGATTATTACATTTCACCAGATGCCCTTCAGCGTGCAGATACACAGAACCAGAACCAGAAGATGTAGAAGAGGGAGATAGGATTTGGATGAAATATCCAAAACTGCCTCGCAATGTCCGAAGGAACAAGGCCTTCATACGAGCTCACCAGCCCATAGCCAATGCACTAGCAGAAGAGTTCAAGAAAAACAAAAAGATGGATCCGATCCCAGAACAGTACAAGGGGTTCGAAGAAGTCTTTGAGAAAACTGAATTCGATACCCTGCCACCAAATCGACCCTGGGACCATGCCATAGAACTAAAGCCAGGATCAGAACCAACGGGATGCAAAGTGTATCCTCTCAACCTGGACGAGCAGAAAGAACTCGATGCATTCCTTGAAGAACATCTACGCACTGGATGCATTCAACCCTCAAAATCTCCCATGGCCTCACCCTTCTTCTTTATCAAGAAAAAGGATGGAAGACTAAGGCCAGTACAGGATTATCGGAAACTCAATGCCATGACCATCAAGAATTGATATCCTCTCCCCCTTATTCAGGAGCTAGTGAACAAGCTAAAAGGTGCCAAATACTTCACAAAGCTCGATGTACGATGGGGATACAACAACGTACGAATCAAAGACTCTGTTGTATCCCCATCGTACAAGGAGATGAATGGAAGGCAGTGTTCCTTACCAACTGTGGGTTATTTGAACCCTTGGTAATGTTTTTCAGACTCACTAATTCACCCGCCACATTCCAAACAATGATGAATGAACTCTTGCGAGACCTGATCAATACTGGAAAGGTTCTCGTCTACATCGATGACATACTCATCTTCACCAACAACCTAGACGAACATCACAAGCTCGTTTGTCAGGTCCTGTCTATCCTCAGTGCCAACAAACTTTATTTAAAACCAGAAAAATGCGAATTCGAAAAACAACAAATAGAATTTTTAGGATTAATCATCTCTGAAGGCAAGGTCGAGATGGACCCAATCAAGGTCAACAGTATTCAAAAATGGCCAGTTCCTAATAACAAGAAGGAGCTACAACAATTTCTAGGGTTCTGCAACTTCTACAGAAGATTTGTCAAAGATTACAGCAAAATTGCAAAACCCATGACACAGCTAACCGGAAACGACACCTGGAAGTGGGAAACAGAACAGCAAACAGCTTTCGACACCCTAAAAGAGACCATCACCACGGCCCCTTGCCTTCATATACCAGAAGATGAAGGACAATTTAGAATAGAAGCAGATGCATCAGAAGGAGCAATCAGTGCAGTAATCTCACAACAGATAGAAGGCAAATGGCACCCGGTTGCCTTCCATTCTAAGGCACTCTCACCCACAGAGCAAAACTACGAGATCTATGACAAAGAAATGCTCACAATCATGGAAGCCTTAGCAGAATGGAGACACCTGGTGCTAGGAGCCAGACAAACCTTCGAGATCTGGACAGACCATCAAAACTTACAATATTTCTGACAACCTCAGAAACTTAATCAGCAACAAGCCCGCTGGGTCATGGAACTAGCAGACTATGACTACACATTACACCACAAACCGGGCAAACAAAACCAACGAGCAGACTTACTATCTAGAAGGCCAGACCATGACATGGGGCACAAAGACAATGAGAATGTCATCATGCTAGCACCTATGACCTTCAGAATGCTAGAAGCAGTCATGATTCACAACCCACCAGAATACCTGCCAGAACTAAAGGATCCATTGCGAAAACTAGATCCTTCAGTCAAACAAGCCCTGGAAGGAAGAGACAAGAAGTGGAAAGAATCAGACGGACTAATCCTTTATGACAATCGGATATATGTGCCAAAGAACCACAAACTACGCAAATGGATCATCCGAGACCACCATGACAACCCGCTAGCCAGACATCCAGGGAGATACAAAACCCAGGAACTCATCCAGCGAAACTATTGGTGGCCCCAGATGCAGAAGATGATTTGCTGATATGTTGATGGTTGTATCAAATGCCAAGAGGATAAAATTGATTGACAACTATTACATGCCCCTCTTAACCCGCATGACGTACCTAAACAACCATGGTGCAAGGTCACAGCAGACATGATAGGACCCCTTCCTGAATCTAATGGCTTCAATGCAATTGAAGTCTTCACCGACACCTACAGCCATCGCATACACGTTGAACCCACACACATGGAACTTAGCGCAGAGGGATTTGCCAATCTCGTATGAGATAGGGTAATCTGATACCACGGTCTTCCAGAAGTCTTAATATCAGATCAAGGACCCCAAACAGTGGCCAAAGCATGGGATCAAATATGCAAACAACTTGGCATCAAACAGCATTTATCTACAGGTTACCATCCAGAAACGGATGGTCAAATGGAAAGGGCAAACCAGGAGGTAGAAGCATATCTTCGCCTAGTCATCAATTGCCTACAAGACAACTGGAGCGAATGGTGTGCCATCATGGAATTCAGTTACAATAATCGAATTCATTCCATGATGAAACAATCGCCCTTCTTCGTCAACCACGGTTATCACCCTTACACTGGCACGGATTTACAGAGAGACCAAGTACCTTCAGCCACAGAATGGGTCAAACGACTTTCTAATGCGAGACAAGAAGCGGAAGCGGCTTTGGCCCTAGCAAAAGCTGCGATGAAACAACAGTTTGACAAACACTGCTCTGAATCTCGGGATTACCAACCTGGAGACCTAGTATGGCTAGAAGGGATGAATATCAAAACCCAACGACCTGCCAAGAAATTAGATCATTTACGATATGGACCCTTCGTAATCACAGAAAAGGTGGGACAAGCAGCATACCAGCTCAAACTACCGCAGAACCCCACCTGGTGACAAAAACACAATGTATTCAATGAAAAATTACTTAAACCTTTCACCAAACCCTCCTTCGACATTCAACCTAATGAACCACCACTACCACCAGACTTGATCAAAGGAGAAGAAGAGTTTGAAGTTGAAGCCATCATCGATAGTCGCAAAAAAGGTCAATATATTGAATATCTGGTCAAATGGAAGGGTTTTTCCGATGCAGAAAATTCCTGGGAACCTCGCGGAAACGTCCGACATGCTGAAGAAGAAGTGGATAACTTCCACAAACGACATCCTCATAAACCGAAACCCACATCTTCAAATCGAGGAATCATCATCACCTCTAACCGAACTATCCTTGATTCCTTCAAACCTATGTTCCAATTCATGACACCATCATGGGGACCATGATCTTAAAGGGGGGGTAATGTTACGAATTCCCCGAATCACGTGCCTTATCCCATGCGTCTTATCAGAACCCTATTTCATTTCACTTTCATATCACACTATCTTTCATTTCCCTTATCCGCTATCTTTTAAATTAACTTCTGATAGCTTATCGCAGAACATGCGGCATAGATAGCTTACCTTTTTCCCTTGCTATCTCCCTGCTCCACCTATGCTTACTTGTCAACCAGATGGCCATTTAGTATTTAAAGCCCTTAGCTATTTGCTGTATTCTTTAGTTTTGGTATTATAAGTTTCTCCAAGTCTTTGAGTGGCCTAATAAGCTCTCATTTTGCTTGTCACCTTACATCTTCCAATGCAAGATCTGAACTAACTGTTCGCAATATTTTCAGAAAGCATTGTGGCGATTCCATAGCACAGAAAATGACATCACAGGTTTCTGTCACAACAGCTCGTGAAGAGGTTCTGAAAGGGTTCAGGGAGTCATCAGTCATGTCAAGCGCTTCTACGGGTTCAAAAACCAAGAAAACCAGGTTGACAAAAAGACCAAGGTATGCTTGATAAGTACGATCAACATTTACAATTTTTTTAGGCTGTAGGATCTGCACCAGACAAGAAAAAGAGCAACAAGCAATTTCAATTAATTGAGGTGCCAAGGGTGGTAATTGTTCGATTTGGGACCACAAAGGTGAGTTCACAACCTGTCCTTTGAGATATATTCAAGTCACTTGTGTTTGTAGCAGAAACTCAATCATGACATTTCACCTGACAAGCTCTCAATTGCTTACCTCATCAATCATTGATGTGAGACATTCCACTGTTCAACAGGAACTGGTCCTATGATGAAGTGAACGAGTGGCTAAGCAACATGTTCCCTGAAGCAATGCAGTACTCATCCAAAATGCATTGTGAATCAAAGGTAAAATCCAAATCACATTGGGTTCTACTGAGTAAACTGCCTAAGAAGCTGCAGCTTGCCATTGTTCCATCTCCAAAACCTGATGGTGAAGATCTCTTTATACACAAAGGACCGTTTAAGTCAGGTAAGGATAACTGGACTATCTGGATTGGTATATTACTAATTGACCTACTAAACATTTACAGTATTGCATTGTGGTGTTCCCAAGAGTGTATCTCGCTCCTGGATTCAGACAACAGACTCTGAACCTGAGTCTGATAAGTCTGATTCCTTACAGGTAGTCTCCAATGATTCAGAAAATGACATGGATCTCTCCAGCAGTCGGAGTCTGAGTCAAATTTGGAACATGATCCAAAATCCGATCCTGATGCTGATACTTCTGGTAAGTTCTGGCCACTATTTGTATCATGAATGGTAGAACAGTTCACATAGGTACCATCCAAATTTTGACCCATCAATCTCCATTGTCTGAGTCTGCAATGATGACTTGTGGTCAGAAGAGAAAGTTCGAAACTGATATAGAATTGGGGCCTCAACCTGTAAAGCGGCGTCATGTCACTTCCACTGGTATGTTTTCACACTTATCTTTATCCTGAATCAACTCAGAGCATATTAGACAGAAAGACGATGCTGAGAACAGATTCTCGAGCTCCAATTGACTCCAAGTCAGTGAGTAAAAGGAAACATTCTCCTCCATTCCAGTCTTCAGTCACCCACTATAAGCTCACATCTGCTCCTTGAATTGTTTTTTCTGGATATGGGTTACCTCTCTCTCCTGACCAGCTTGCTCAAGTTGTCTCTCCATGGGATGCTTCATACTTCCTTACTCTTCCAAGGAGAGTGAGTAGACTGACCCATTTATTCACTCATTTACAACATGATACACTCTTTAATGATTCAGTACCATACTGTGTGTATGGCTTAGGATTTTGATTCCTAATAGTTTCTGACTTTGTACATATGACATTGGACATGCTTTATACCTTATCCCATCCCAAGATGATAATGTTGCTAAACTCAAGGCTACTCCTGCCTTTGTTAAGTATGAAATACAAGAGACTCAAAGAGTCTGTCACATGCACGTGACTCAAGAGAACTAGCTGCCAAACTCGAGAAGACTTGATTTATACAGTGGAAACGATACTAGATGTTTGTATCTAACCACAATAGTAGTTCTTGAGTTGTGGCACACACTCGATGTTGTGGTGTGCACACTTGGATTAAATGTGCATGTGCATGGTCATAGGCCTACAAGAGCATGCCATAATGACACTTGATGATCTAATCGCCTGTGACTTCACCTCTTCTCTGCATCTTTCTCCCCAACCCACATCTACCATGAGGCTTATAAGTTTGTGCTTCTTTTGTGATGATAAGATGGACCATCTGCCCATTCTGATAAAACCCGACTGTCTAGTACTAAACCCCTGTCAATACCCACTACTATAGTGGAACAATTGGATAATTTCTAAATGCATAGCCATTGCTCTGAGGGTCCACCCTCCCATAGAGGTGATGTCAAATAGTAAGGCTGAGCACATCATGCTGAAAAACAAAAGCATCATGAATTAGAGCAGAAGATAACTATGACGTACATAAGGACATTCTTGAGTATGCGAAAGGTACTCATAATCGTCATGATGAATTACTGCCCAATGCGGGTATGGAGTTACTAATGAGGAACCAGCTGGTACTGTAGGATCTATGCATAGATCCCTGATAACTTTCCAGAGAGGTTTTGCATACAGCAAAATAAGCTCTGATATGGCAAACACAGCAGGAATTGATTTATTGAAATTATATAATATAAAACCTATGCATAGATTATGGACAGACTACCAGCCCTATACAGTACTACATATAGGATGATAATAGGTCTGCGATGCTATATATATATATACTACCCAATATAGTATGCTTATGCATAGGTCACATGATCATACCATAAATAGAAAAGGCACTAGAAGCATACATAATACTACATATAGGCCTGCAATGCTATATATTGCCTGGTAAGCACTATCTTATGTATAGGTCACATGATCATATACCATAAGTAGAAAAGGCACTACCAGCCTATATATGCAATGCTATATGTATATTGCCATATATAGTATGCTTATGCATAGGTCACATGATCTTATACTATAAGTAGAACAGGCTCATATATATGCATTTGAAAGCTGGTAACTGATATAAATGTATAATAATTAGGTAGATCACATGATCTGATTACAGCAGGCTATTTTCATCTAGAGTAAAGAAAACATAGAAAATATCAAATGTAGGAAACAATAGGGCATGACATGCCCAGATTAGCAAGTTATGACTATGGGAACTTTTGACTTCTTTATATAAACAGATGCAGAATTTCAATGTTCTCATGGTGATATTCATTTTGCTTCTTGCACAATTTGCATTTTATTTTCAAAAAGCTGGTGATGAAAATGAAAATGGACACATACAAGGCCTTATAGGTATGTATTCACTTCCTATAGGCTGATATTCAATAGCTACAGGCCAGTATTCAATCTCTATACTGTATTCAATAGCTAAATACCAGTATTCAACCCTATATACTTGTATAGACCAGCCCTAAACACCTATAGAGCAACCCATATACATGTATTGAATGCATATAGATAGTCAAGGTATTGAATACAGTATCATTCTATATATCTTAGTTTCAGGCCTAGGTCAACCTCTGTATACTTGGATGTTCCGACTTTATAGACCTCTGGCAGACCATCCAAGCCTTCAATGGCTTCGATATTCAAGATTTGAGGTCTACCATATTAGTATAGTCACTGAGAATATTCATTTATCAGCAGATCTATCAAGAAATGAAAATGTGTGAAAATGGGTGCCCATATTCACTTCTGCATATACTTCTGCATATCTGAATGGATGTTCTGACTTTATAGACCATCCAAGCCGGCTTCACTATTCCAGAATTAGGATCTGATATATTAGTAGACTTACTGAGAATATTTATGAGTGGATCTATCAAGAAACGAAAAAGTGTGATCAACCTGCCTGGTAGATCTGATACTTGAGTACTTTTTCATATCTTGATAGATCTGTGTTGCAGGGACCTAGTGGTACAAGGACATTTACTGCACATGACATTTGGTTATTTAGATCAGAGTTCACACAATACCTCTCCATCTGCATTTCTTTGCCTTTGGCGTGTTTAGTGTCTTTTCTCCTCTTAGTATTCATTATTACTTAGCTCGACTCCTTGCTAGGTAATAACATGCTATGCATCCAGGCCTGAAATCTTTCAATTTGCAAAGTACTAGCCTCTAAATAAACGTGGGAAAGACTCCCGCGGAGGTACAACCATCAGCGGAGGAGTGGGATAGGTGGAATAGCTATATAAGGCAACACCTAGGCCTCTAACTGCATAAAACCCTTTGGTTAAGACGAATGAGTTGGCTCTTGATAGAGCTATCTTATTGTATCCAACTCTCATAAAATGCGCAGCCCCGCTGAGGTATGCTAAGATGTGTACAAGAGCTAAATTAAGGTCAGATAAGCTGGTGTTGCCTCCGCTGAGCTTTACGAAGCAGGAAATTGAACATATACTTGAACCAGTTGTAAACTCAAAGAAAACATGGAATATCACCCGCGGAACTGTTGCCGAGCCGAGACTGGAGTAAACGAGGCCAGCGAAGCGTTATAAATGTTGCCTCTACAGTTTGGGACCATCAGCAGAGAAATAGAGACATGTTTATATCATTGTGATGCTAGAAAGTAGGGATATCAACTGGGATAGTGCTCCTAGGGCAGGAATTGACCCAGTGGACATCAAGGAGATGGATGGAGTCATATTCTCGGCTATTTACACAGCATGAGTAAGACTATGCATCAGCTGACCATTGCTGAGCAACCAGCAGACAAAAATAGACACAGCAGAGCAGTATAAAAAGGCAGTAGTTTAGAGTAGTTCAGTAGAATAGTGAACCCATAGAGACCCGCAGTAGAGAATAGATTGCGCTTTTACAGACTATTGAGCTGCAAGGGAACACAGCTAAGAAAAGTCGCCAGCAGAGACCCAGTACCTTCAGTGGAATAGTTTCTACCAATCTTCTACCTCTCTAGACGTCTCTAGGACTTAGTACCTAATAGGGAAAGTCCCTGTTCTTAGTCTTTAGTACCTGAAGGGAACTTGACTCATCTATTCCACCTTTGTCACACATTAGTGACCCCACTTAGCTTAGTAGAGGCCAGTAGACTAGTTTGGGTCGATTCTCACACCTTCCTACAAGCCTTGTGCACCTCTCTGAGTCAGAGCAGACATTGCTTAGTCAAGGTTGAGCGCCCATGGACGTAGTACTTCTTCTTAGAGCAAACCATCTTGCCAGGTTTAGTTAACAGGAGTCTCCAAACTCGAAAGGAATACCTTAAAGAGAGGTGTTTGGGTGTTGGATTTAGTGTGTGTGTATATGTTAGTGGGTGTTGGTGTTTCCCAGCCCATTTCGAGCACTTCCATTTCTAGTGCAGTCAGCCCGCCTCACACCGTGAGGTTCCTTTTTCAACGATCTGCATTTCTTTGCCTTTGGAGTGCTTGGCTCATTGTATCTCCCTTGCTAGATCTTTTTTCGTTGCTGTGTCTCCTTCATGGTTCCCTCTTTCCATCATCAGGAGAGTCAATCAACAGGTTATAGGCCATTACTGACCTGACTGCATACCAAAACCGTTTTTTTCATTGATAACAATCCAGTTTACCCAAATTTGCCTCTGTGGAAGCGATTCCCCATATGGAGGGCACTTGGTCTCATCGCTCTGATAACCAGAATGCCACACTGTTTCAGGCCAATCTAGAACAACAGTAACCAATTTTACTCACAGCCCTGCCCCATGACTAGTAAGTGGACTAAAATGTATACTAAAGTATTCTATATCAACATTGAATACAAAATTAAATCTATAAATGGAAGACAAAAGGTGGACTAAATGGGTGCTTTTGTGTGAATTCTAAGTTAGGCTGAATAAAGGATTTCATCAGGATTTTGCCTGAGCTGAAAAAGCAAATGTTACAAACCCTTTTAAGTACCTCAAAACCTGACCTTTGATGATTAATTTCAAGTCCCCTGCCAGCCACTCCTTTAACATTCTAACAAAGGGGAAAGCACCAGTTTTGGAATCCCTTTTACAACTGACCTTTTGTAACTAATTTGAATTGCCCTACCAGCCACTCTTTATGGAAACATTTTAACAAAGGGGAAAGCACCAGTTTTGGATTCCCTTTTAATATAGTTAGCAATGGACCTTTTGTAATGAATTTTAAGTTCCCCACCAGTGGGTCCTTTTAGAAACATTCAGACAAAGGGAGAAGCATGAGTTTCAGAATGCCTGTTAATGTGTATGTCTTTTAACTCTGAGAAAAGTGTGCCTGCTACAATGCATTTCAAACACGTGAAAAACACATCTTTCATGAAGCAGTTTGTCCCAAGAGAAAGAAAACTTATGTTACATAAGTCATCTTGAACATATGAAAAACACATCTTTTGCAAAGCATTTTGGCCTAAAACAAAGTAATCATTTTGTGAGTTATTTTGAATGCATAAAAACATGTCTCTCATGCAAGGGCACTGGAAAGAAAATTAGGTACTGCACATTGACTAAATTTTTAAGGACCTTCTGGCTGGACCTACCTACCACAAGGTCATGTGTATTTCCTTTTAAGGCAAGAGTTCTTTCATGTCTGGACTCCTGGGGCAGGAAGTGGCTTATCCATATATGAAACAGAGTAATGTATGTATTTTACTTACCATTGCCTTGTCTACATGTGTCAACTCATTGATAGCTTGATGTCCTACCATCATGTGACCCAGGGTAGAATTGAGTCAATAAGCCATTTGAACCTGTGCCACCGTGAGGAACAGTTATTTGAATGGCTTGAGTGTTGTTTCAAGAGCTTTGAAGCTCAATCAAACTGAATAATCCCAAAAAAATCAAGTGTCAACAGACCCTCACCAAGAGACCTACCTACTGATGTCTGGAATGGGATTCTCGGCCTGGTGCCCCCTTGCTCTCATAGAAAAAAAGTCCCTACAGGACACAGGAGGACATAATACATATACAGAAGACATTGTCACTGGGCTCTGAGCTGTTGACAGTCTTTCAGATTGTTATGTGGGAGAGGTGAAACTTGCCCAGTCTGAGACGCAGCAAAGATACTGCTGCTACAAATATTGGGACCAAGAGGCAGGGCACTGCAGTCTACTGACTTATGATTGCCTTTACAATTTGTTTGCTTCATTGTTTGTCTTGTTTGTTCCAGTGGCATGCTACTTTAGCCTGTTTGGAAACAAAAGTGAGAAATACACATGACCAACTCTAGATCTCTGCTTGCAGAGTGATTCAATCCTCTTGCTGTCAGTCATGTCAATGTAGGTGTCCTCTTTGACTCACCTCCTCACCTCAATACCATGCACATCCCTGAGGCCCTTTTCAATACATTAGATATAGCCTGGTGGACAGTGGTAGTGACATTGTGAAGAGAGGGATGTACAGTTATGAATGAGTTCAGTGCTTTTGAGATTGCTCAGGAAGAGAAATGCCCAGCCTTGAGACATGTCTGGCTTTTGCCAGAACTATGTAATGTGGTGAAGATCCCATATCTAAGGCTACTTTATCATCACCTCAATCTGTTAGGATGTTCCTGTCCATTCTCAACTCTTCAGATCTGGGCTTCCATGCCCATGATTGTTACGAACAGAATTTATCCATTAGTTTCATTTTCATTTCATTTTCATTTCCTTTTTATTTGTATTCATTTTCCATCTTATTTCCACTATATCTCGGCTTATTCCTATCTCCTATCTTCTATTTCCACATTGTCTCCATTTAGTTAGTCTTTCTCATGGTTTCATATCTATATCTCTCTCTATGTACCTATCCATTGTCTCGGTTCTCTTATCTTTGAGGCTTACCTTTCTAGTTCCAGCTTCTTTTTATATCATTCATGTTCCAGCCTTTCCTATTGTCTTCTCTTATGCTCCGTCCATATCTATTAGTCAGGATGCTTATCTATAGCTGTGTATATAAGTAGGGGTACTATTGATGTATTCTCTTAGTCTTGATATTAGTCTTTTCTCCCACTTCTACCACTTAGAGTGTCCTCTAAGTGCAAGATCTCTTCAGTTATCATCCTGGAGGCATGCTAGGTTCATGATGGAGTCCCCAAAGGCAGCAGGTTATATTATGTAAGATGTGGTTCTAGTGGATGCCTGACAAAATATTAAGACTACACCACTTTGCTGACTCCAATGATGTTCGCTTTTTCGACTTCTAGCCTTTCCCACGCTTCGCCTAACAGATGGGCGCGTTCCCATGCCTTTCCGCACTTTCCCACGCCCTCCCAAGACGATATCTTGACTCCCTGTGGATCACTTAATTGAGATTCACTTGTATAACATCATTCACCTCACATTCCAGCCTGGATGAACCACCAATACCCAAGCCTGGATCTTCACCTTCACTAGCCTTGACCATTGATGTCAATCAAGGTCTTCACTATCGCAACACTTCTCTCTCTTTGGCTCTATGTTTCTGACAAGAGCTGACATCACCTCTATTCACCTGGACTCTTGACAGCTTGATTCAGTCGACTGTTATTATCCTTGTCCACATCAACTCTAACCTCCAGCTCATGAGATTAAACTGAGTATAACTTCAATTTACATTCATCTCAACCAAGCTTGCTTTCCATTTGGAACAAGTAGTGTCTTTTAATTAGAAAGCACCTCATTATCCTTCCTTGCACATTTATCTGTCTGTGGGTAACTCCACAAATCAAGGACTTGGAGCTCTTCTGGACAACAAGAGACCTCTAGGCCTTGAGAAGTTGAATTCACGAAGACAAATCTAGTAGTGAACTGACAACTTCGATCAAGAAGACAGACCAAAGACTCCTGGTTGTTCAGGAGTGGCTGCTCATTGTCTGAAGTAACCCACACAATGAGACTTCGGATTTAGAAACCTATTTTTGCAGATAGTTGCAGTTATGGTCCATCGTCTGACCAATGGTGTTGAAGTTTCACTGACTGTAACTATAGTGGTCCATGTCGATCTACATACTTGATGAGCACCCTTGCAGAATGGAACAGCAACCTCTCACCCTAAATAAGGAGTCACATTGCAACTATTCTGTGTTGGTCCTGCTTTTGAAGGTTGTATGATTTCACAATCAGAGAGTTTCCCAAGGTGTTCAACACTTTGAAGAGTCCAGTAAGACTTTAAACTGACTCGTGTGACATCCATGTCGTGACAACAGTATTCAGAGAAACCCACATGTTGGGTAGACAGCCAGTGTACATGAGCTCTATAGCATACAGAGCAGGACAATGACATTTAGCACTATTCCATGAGCCCATGTATTGGGTAGACAGTCGGTATAGGAAAACTCCAGCACAAGTGTAAACTGACAGCTTCGATAATGGGACATGTGAGCCTGTACCCAGAGCAAGATTCACTTCATGTGTGAGCTTATGGTCAGAGCAACAACATGATATAACAGAGACATTTCAATTTGAGAGACACAATCCTGACGAGGGGGTTGTGGTCTTCTGCAGTGCATTTTGGATAGGAATACAATCCTAATGAGGAGTCACGCCCTCTAACCACACAAGTTCGATTTGACAGGAACATAATCCTGATGAGGGGGTTATAGCCCCTTACCACTTACCACACCATTTGATAGTGCCTATGCTGCAGCTTCCACTTTCCCAATAGGGTGTAGCAGCAGACCACTTACCGATTCAGCAACTGGTTTCCCAATAGATTATCAGATCATACAAAGCATTTCCAGAGACCATCTCTCACAGCCAATATGGCAGAGTGGTCAATGATGCAGACAAAACTTAGTGGGTGATACCACAGAAGGGCCTCAGTAGAACTCTGCTTGCCAAGTTGCAAGTTCGAATCCTGATCCTGTAGAAATGATAGAGGGGCTGAGACCAACTCATGTTTTCTTGGAACAACATCTAGGCTCAATCATTTATTCCACAATCGCCTTCTGGTGTTATCAGAGTTCTTGCTATACATGCCCTGAGATCGCTGTCATGTCGGCTATTGCCGAGACAGCGATTATATAAAAGTTACCTCAGATTGCCAACTCTTCCTCACTTACAATCGCAACTATGGCTAATATCACACTCATTATCCCATTGGTTGTGGTTGGCCTCATTCTTGGGCATTGGAGCATGGGTCTTTGACCTTGTTCCCAGGAATGGCAAGAATCGTTTTAAGGAAATCATTGGTTATACTCCATCTTCTCCTCCAGATGATCTGGAGCTTCATCGTTGCCCTCGTTCTTATCACACCCCTCCTACACCAGACCCAAGGACCCAACAAGTCATGCAATATCCTCAGTCCCATCGTGCCTCTAGGTCACTTCAAATGTCAATCCCTACAGCCACTATAACATATCCTCCTAAACCCCACCAGTTGCCAGCCAAATCCTGCCGTCTTTCTACAACTAGTTTTGACAGCACTAAAAGCAGCCACAAGTATGCTTATCACACCTGGGGGGTACAAGGATGGGGAACTACAACAGATGCAGATGAACCTATTGAGAATATAACGCCAGACATACCTTCTCGACAACAATCTTCAGCACCTTCTAGCTGGAGAGACAAGCTCAAAAACATTCTCTTTACCCACCTTCCATAATCACAATCATCACTTCGTCTATCCTACTCATCTTTATTCTGTGGAGCAGGGAGAACCACATGAAAAACTTCATCGCATGGACTTGCACATAATGTTTTCCAATATAAAGAGTATTGAATGATTTTATTGTTCAAGAAAAACAGGAAACATTGTCATTAATTACAGTACTTTTAGCTCGATTTTACCTATTTTATCTCAAAAAAACCGGAATTTTTTTTTTTTTTCACTGATCATGGGGACCATGATCTTGATGAGGGGGTGAAGGGGTAGTAAGGCATGTGAATGGACGAATGAAATAGGCAAAGGAATGAGTCCATGAACTACTGAGATCAAGCAGTCGTAGACTGAAGATTGAAGTAATGCCTCAAATGCTAGTCCCCTCGTCATTGTAGCATCATATCTCTTATTATATTCTTTCAAATTTTTTCCTCTCTATAGTTCCAAGCTCAACTCTTTCACTAAAACTACCGACTTCGCTATAATCCAAAAGCACCTAGACATGGGAAATTTGGTCATTCATAAAAGACAGATGCTGTCATACATAATGTTAACCCAATTCTTCATCCAAAATTGCAACCTGTCGACGTGAACACCTCGAACATACAGCTTACTGTCTCACTCCTCCAGAGAATTTTTACCAGCTTAATCTCTATAGCAATAGACGAGTAAATCTTGTTGTTTGCTGGGCAGCTGTCAACACTCTCCTACTCCTTGACACACATCGCTTAGCCCTTCGAGATACAGAGATAGAGGTTATCCTCCTTGTCCTTGACCTGTGCTCAGAGTTAAGGGTATATCAACGACTGTTATGCCAGCTCTCTTCTCAGTAAAACACAATCAAATATGAGCAATCCAGAGACCTCAGGGTTGGGTCTTACTAGTGTTGTACCAGCTCAGGCCTGAGCCCTCAAGCCGGCCGAGCCGTACACACATGGGCCTGAGCTGAGCCAGGCCTAAGTGACGGCCTCAAGCAGCTCACGGCTCAGGCCTCAATTTCAAAGGGCCGTAAGCTGCAGCCTGAGCCGCAGCTTTTGAGTCATTTTTACGTATCTAAAGTGTGGCTGTACAGACTGCTCAATAAACTTTTTTTGACGACCTTTTATACTACCAGCAATGGATTCAGGTGATTCACGTCCATGCCGTACTATTCAACCTACTATAAAACTAACGGATGCTGACAATGTCGCAACTCCGGAGCCTACGGGACAGCGTGCCGCTAATATGGGGATATTGTTGAGGCACTCCAAGTTCTCAAATGTCTCTACCGCAAAGATTTGATCTTCCAGGAGGTCATTCTACTCGGTCAAGAAGAGGTGGAGATGGACTATGAGGACACAAGGCTGGATAATGACTCGGAGAGCACGGAGTTTAGTTGGGATCAGCTTTTGATTGATGACGACGAAGACAATGTAGTAATTTAATGAATCATGTACCTTCACACTTTCTCGCATGTTTTGAAGAGGTGAGCCGTGGCCTGGGCCTGAGCCGGCCTGGGTCAGCTGTAGGCCGTCACTGACGGCTCAGGCTTCAATTTTTCCAAGCCTGAGCTGCTCCAAGCCGGCCTACAGCCGCGGCTTGCAGGCCGAGCCGAGCCGGTACATCACTAGGTCTTACACTTGGCATTGCTGCTGGTGTCTGCCTTTTGATCTTTGGTTTTGTCCATGCAGTTATACAATGGAGCAGAATGCCCTACTCACAATCATCCAATTTCAATATGGGTGCTTCCATCCACTTTGACAACATCGAATTAGACACCCTCCATACTGACCAACTTCCATCTCACCCATTACCAGTCTACCAGCCCTCACATCACAGATGGAGATCTAGTGAAAATGATTTTACCTGGGCATGGATTGCCACTCTAATACCGTCCAAAAGAGCAGGAAAAAGTTTTTCTTATATATCTTCAATTCATGTGAATGCCTTAAAATACACTGGTTCCACTTCAACCATCTACCACTTCTCAACACTCAAATGTCAGCCCTTTGTAACCTTCTAATCACCAATGCTGGGATCTATATTCCTCCAGAACTCCTCAGTTATCTTCAATATCATAGTACTGAGGCAGTAAATCTCATAATCTGCCAAGCTCTCATCCTCAATCCCAACCTTGTTGATCCATATTTCTCTGCCCTGCAACCAGCTAAAATCAATGTCATTTTTTATACTCGTGTCTGGTTGTCAGCAGAAAACCTTACTCAGGCTGTTTTCAACAAAAACATGTGATCATTTCAACATCATTCTTTCACCACCATCATGACTATCACTACCCCAGATATCTTGGACTGGACCGAGTTCCACATTCTTATGCATGAATGTAGCCGACCAGGCTTAGACCTTCCAACAGTCTGGAAATCTCTCTGGATCCTCTTTGATGATAACAAGGACATTGATCGCTTTCTTCGATTATATTCATATGACCATTCCAAGGAGGAACAAAATCTCATTAACGAAATCATTGCATGCAATCAACGATATCCAGTAGAGCCTGGAGAGCACATATACGAAGCAGCCTGGATAATAGTCCATGGGTTATTCACAGAAAGACTATAATGAAGGAGTGTATAAGGTTGTTAAAAAAGATTGTATTATCTTCTCTACGCTTCATCAGGACGATGAAGCCTGATGAGGGGGTAATGTTATGAACAGAATTTATCCATTAGTTTCATTTTCATTTTATTTTCATTTCCTTTTCATTTGTATTCATTTTCCATCTTATTTCCACTATATCTTGGCTTATTCCTATCTCCTATCTTCTATTTCCACATTGTCTCCATTTAGTTAGTCTTTCTCATGGTTTCATATCTATATCTCTCTCTATCTCTATTAGTAGTACCTATCCATTGTCTCGGTTCTCTTATCTTTGAGGCTTACCTTTCTAGTTCCAGCTTCTTTTCATATCATTCATGTTCCAGCCTTTTCTATTGTCTTCTCTTATGCTCCGTCCATATCTATTAGTCAGGATGCTTATCTATAGCTGTGTATATAAGTAGGGGTACTATTGATGTATTCCCTTAGTCTTGATATTAGTCTTTTCTCCCACTTCTACCACTTAGAGTGTCCTCTAAGTGCAAGATCTCTTTAGTTATCGTCCTGGAGGCGTGCTAGGTTCATGATGGAGTCCCAAAAGGCAGCAGGTTATATTATGTAAGATGTGGTTCTAGTGGATGCCTGACAATGATCACCTGTCTGTATATGGATATATGTATATTGGGATTAAGAGTGTGTGTGTTGGGTGAACTGTTAAGTGCAAATTAGACATTGACTATCAGGCTAGCACTGGAAGCACACAGCAATGACTGGCAGGTCCATTATAATATTTTGGCAGCAACATTTTGGGATTGAGCAAGGTTCAGTATGCAGCTGGCTAAAGCATGCAGATCCCATACCTTAGTTTTCATTACTGTCTGATGCACTGTGTCAAGCACAAATTTGGGAGTCACATTTGTCACAGTGTGACACAGCATCAATGAATGGCCACACACCTAGATGTGATGGAGCATTGTCTCCATTCCCATTGCTATATGTAACAGTCTAAAACAATATTCCTTTGCTGCTGAATTTGGGCAAGGTAAGTCTTCCATTGTTTAGTTCATGGACTTATAAGCAGACCCACAATTATTGACCTCAAAATAGCAAGTACAAACTGCTGCATTCATGATGATGTTGCAGCAACAAATGATCACCACACAAATGACAAAAATGGAGCTTACGACCAACCTGTATAAAAAGAAACAAGGCCTTGAGTGTGACAGACATTGGTTCTGCAACAGGGAAGCTGAAGAGAAGGCAGAAAAGGAAAAAGAATGAGCATTCTTTGGAGAAGACAAGGTTTGCATGCTTCTCATACAAGTCTTCCTCAACAATGCCTAGAAAAAAGCAAACATGAAACTAAAATCTCTGCATAACACACTCTCTACTCTCCAAGCAGATCTGCAGGATGAGTTCTTGTCTCTTTCATGGACAGCCACCCAAGCCATGGCCTCTCAGAAGTCCCAAATCTCTCCCCTCACCTGTCAGGTGGAGATGCTCAAACAAGACCTCTCACAAACAAAGCAGCTCGCAAAAAATGGCTTATCTCTATGGAAGAACCAAAGGAATGCTTAGACATGCTTTCCTCAGCTCAGGACACCTTTATCCATGATGGTGCTGACAAAGAAAACATGTTCATTGCTCAGAAAGAGCTACATCACCAAGCAGACTACCTCCACAGTCTTGAAACAACCAATATACATCTCACAGCAGAATTATCCTCTCTTCATGAGCATCATACCTCTATCCAAATCTTGTGTTAGGATTGGAAACTAAAGTTTAGACTTGGGAATGCTGCAATTGTCTCCCTTGAAGTTGAAAGCCCAGATCTGAAGAGTTGAAAAAGGGAAGAGCGATAAAGCTGGCTACAGCATCTGTTTTTTTGTGACAAGCTGACAGCCTGGTAGAATATGTACCAGCTCAGAGCCCAGTGACACAATGTGATGACATCTTCTTGTGTCCTCCTGTGCCCTGTAGGGACCCTCAACAGTCTTTTTCTCTCAGGCAGAAATGCTTCACAAGAGACATGTTTTTTACACATTTGAAATAACCCACAAAATGCTTTGTGAAACATGTGTTTTTCATACATTCAAAATTGTTTTCTTTCTCTGGGAACAAAATGCTTCATGAAAGACATGTTTTTTGTGTGTTTGAAATAGGTACACTTTTCTCAGAGTTAAAAGACATAGGCATTCTGGAACTTGTGCTTTCCTCTTTGTCTGAATGTTTCTAACAAGAGTGGCTGGTGGGGGACTTAAAAGTCACTACAAAGGGTCCATTACTAACTACATTAAAAGGTATTCCAAAACTGGTACTTTCCCCTTTGTTAGAATGTTTACATAAAGAGTGGCTGGTAGGACACTTAAAAGTAGTTACAAAAGGTCAGTTGCTAACTATATTAAAAGGGAATCCAAAACTGGTGCTTTCCCCTTTGTTAAAATGTTTCCATAAAGAGTGGCTGGTAGGGCAATTAAAATTAGTTACAAAAGGTCAGCTGCTAACTATGTTAAAAGGGATTCCAAAACTGGTGCTTTCCCCTTTGTTAGAATGTTTCCAAAAAGAGTGGCTGGTGGGGCAATTAAAATTAGTTACAAAAGGCCAGCTGCTAACTATGTTAAAAGGGATTCCAAAACTGGTGCTTTCCCCTTTGTTAGAATGTTTCCAAAAAGAGTGGCTGGTGGGGGACTTAAAATTAATCACAAAAGGTCGGATTTTGAGGTACTTAAAAGGGTTTGTAACATTTGCTTTTTCAGCTCAGGCAAAATCCCAGCAAAATCCTTTATTCAGCCTAACTTAGAATTCACACAAAAGCACCCATTTAGTCCACCTTTTGTCTTCCATTTATAGATTTAATTTTGTATTCAATGTTGATCTAAATTAATATAGGATACTTTGGTATACATTTTAGTCCACTTACTAGTCATGGGCCAGCGCTGTGACTGCTGATAATGATAATTTTCTTGCATGCACATCTGCCTTTATATCCAATATCTTTAACTCCTCTGGGCACGAATACTGTCAAAATAATGTGTCCCAGAGTTTTCCTCATTATAGTATGTGCGAACAAATTTTTTCAAATGCACCAGATTATTGCTTTACTGAAAATGAACCATCTCTTCTTGCTAATATAAATACAGCACCTTGTCGTTTCATCCATACTTCTTTACATTCCCCTGCAGCAGAGCATTTCATGACTGGAACAAACATCTCACGACCCAGAAACCTGGGTGCCAGTGTCAGGAATCAACCTTTACTAGCCATTCCTCAGATTCCTCCTTCTCCTGAATTGACACAAACACATCATGCTCCACCTCTGTACACTTGTCACTTGGATGTGGCATCTAGGCTGCCCTCACACCTCCCTGTTTCTGGGAGACACTGCCACACATGACCTCTCAGGCAGCTGTCAGGCCTCCTTCTCATCTGCCTGAACATCCTCCTCCACTCTCAGTTCATAATGAGTGGGGAGGAAATACTCACAACTTTACACAATCACAGCCAGCAAGACCTCAGTCTCGCCCAGTTTGACCAACTCAATCTGTGCCTTCTCATTTTGCAGCTTCATCAACTCCATTCATCCAACTGCAGCCAATAGCTTGGGCTAGCAAGCATTACTGTTCCTCTTCCCAATAATGCGACAACTCAACAAATACTGCTATTGGGTCTGCAACTGCTCCTTCCTGCAGTTCAGTACAACCAACTGCAGCTGGGGAATGGAATACCTATAAATCAGCATCATGCTGTCCAGGGTGGGTTCAATCCCTGGATGCTTCACAACCAGAATCCTGTCATGCAGCCATTTCCTGCAGTACATGGAGTTCAGGGAGGGGGAAGTCCCCAGATCGCTCTGGTCTACAATCCTGCTCCACAAGCTGCAGCCCTAGGTGGATACTGTGATCCCCTAGGCATTGTGAATGCTCACCCACTCCTTCATAGTGCTCCTGCTGCTGGGGATTTAGGTAGTGCTCTTTGTTTTGGTAGATCATTAACAACATCATCTTCAAACCTTTCTTTAATACTGCTCCTTACTGACTCTAAAGATTGGACTTCCTGGAACAATGCAGTTTTGGGGGCAATCTGGACATTAGGTGCAATGGGTCACATACTGGACAATGATGGCAACAATGATCCTCTACTTGCATCCGTACACCCTCCCAAATTATACTGCGACCATACACCAGAAAAACAAACAGTGTGTCTCACATTCTGGTCTATTGATTCTGCGGTAACAAGTGTGCTTACTGCCAGGCTGGGAAAAGGTCCTGCAGCCTTCATTCCTCCAATCAACAAAGAGAAATATATGGCACACAGGCTCTACCACATGTTAAAGAAGCAATACTCGAATAATGACTATACTGATGGCTTCATCCAGTGGGTTCAACTCTACTTGACAAAGTATTCTGGTGGTTCTGTGGAAGACTTTATCATGAGTTGATTGAAAGGCTTTGACAATGCAGCTTTCCATATGTACCGATTGACGCTGCTATGATGTTTACTACAGTCATAGCCCAATCTGGTGCCCTCTGGATAGAACTTTGTTGCAAAGTGAATGCAGCATTGAGAGACATTGATGACACCTGGTTGGACCACTGTGGCAACAGATGCAAAGATTGATGCCTTATCCAACAGTGTCCAATCCAAGGCATCCAACTTTTCCACATCCACAACTCCAGGAAAATGTTCTGTGCCATGCAAAGCATATGAATAACGCATGCAATTAAGCACGACAGGCCGCTTTACATGTTCACAGTGTGGCTATGATCATTGTGATCATATGCACCATCAAGGTACTATTCCCAAGAAGCCAGATTTGGATGAATCCTCATTGCAACTTCAACTACCTCTGCTCAACCAAAGGCCCTTCTCACAACAACAACATTGGCAGAAGCTCCAGAGGAAGGAGAGATTTCATTCAGTACTTCTGATGTTCATGGTAGCACCTTCAACACTGAATTTGATGTTGAATCATGTGTTGGTGGTGTAGACTGTTACCCGGTTATCTACTACGTTCATCCAACACCTGCAGCCCTCCTGACATCAGACCCGCTTGCTTTGGCTGCTCTCTGTCAGAGTTATCAGGCGCTATTTGATTCAGGTTGCATGCACCATATTATCAAGGACTGCAACTACTTCTGGACCTATCATCCTGAAGGAGCTATTCCTGTTGGTGCTGCAAGTAGTGGTATCCTCTCTATGAAAGTGAGGGGTATTGTCAAAATCCATGTTCATACTGACAGTCTGGTCTGCCAGTAACACTCACCCTTCATGACTGTCTCCATGGTCCCTCAATCTACTATTGGTGGGGGCATTTTTGGAGACGAACATGCCTGTCAGCGTTTTCAAACAAACGGTGTTGCAATGATCCAGCCAATCATTCATCCATCTCTTTCAAGGCAGAGATACATGGTACGCTGGTGTTCCTTCCCTGTGAGTTCCTATTGCCTCCGTCTCCTTCCCATGATGATCCCTCTCTTCCATCCCAAGCTATGGCTTCACCCCTCATGAACCCGATTTTGTGCTCTGGCATGAACACCTGGCACATGCAGGCATTGATTTAACACGTGAAGTTCTTACTGGGCAGTATGGTGAGGGGGTGGAGTGGAATGGGAAGATGAAGTGTGTATTCTGCATACTGGGAAAAGTTCCATGCTCCCCATACAATCACAATGGGAATCAAGCTTCTCGTCTCTTGGGCCTGGTTCACATTGATATATGTGGACCTGTTCCTGTACAGGGTCCCTTGCATGAGTGGTACTTCATTGTCACTCTGGATGACTACTCAAATTATGGAGCTGTCAATTGCATTTCTACCAGGGACCTTGCAGCACAGTTCTTCATGGGGGTGCAGAGGAACTGGGAGCATCAGATGGGACTCAAACTGTCCACTGTATATCTGGATGGGGCCAAGGAACTCATTTCCAGTGAACTCAGCCAACACTTCACGACAGAAGGGATCACAGGCCAGCAGACAGCTCATGATGCTCACCAGCAAAATGGCAAGGCAGAGTGTTTCATTCGGACCATTGAAAATCATGCATGTACTCTCGTCACAAGTTCTGAACTTCCTCCTTCCTATTGGCCATATGCAGTACATACTTCTGCTTACCTCCGCTGTTGTCTACCTTCATCTACTCCTCTGAAGAATATGACCCCTTTATCAGATGCTCTTTGGATCCCAACCTGATTACTCTAACCTTCAAGTTTGGGGTTCCCAAGTGTTCATCATTGATCCGGCAGAAGTTTGTCCTAAGGGTGGACCAATGTGATATGAGGGTATATTTGTTTGCTATGAAGAGAATAGATTGGGTTGGGGATGTGTTGATCTGAATGGGAAGTATAGATTTACGAACGATGCCATATTCAATGAATCGGCAAAGGGTAGACTGGCTTGTAAGCACCGGGCATTGCCAGAGGCTGCTCCCCTCCCCTTGGCTGATTCCCCTCCTGCTTCCCATCCTGCAGTCCCAGATCGTGCCCCAGCTCCACAGCCTGTTCGTTGCTTGGAACATCTCCAGAAGCAATCACATTTGCGTGATCAAATGCGGATGAAGCGCAACAAGTGTTACAACTCCAGGTTCCTACTGAAGCAGAACCTGTTTCGGACTTGCCTTCTGCCAAGTTTCTGGCTGACTATGCCACGTTAGTGTTCAGGTTGCTGATGCTCCATTCATCTCACTCGAGGATCTGGAGAAGCATTGTATTCTCAACACTCCTGTTGAAGTGGCATTCTCTGTGTTGTCCTTCACCACCGGCCAACTGAATCTACAAGCTTGCCCTAGATTGTTCAGACTGGCTAAGTTGGGAATCGGCAATGCAGTGGGAAATGCAGAGCCTTGAGGAGAAAGGTGTGTTTGAGTATGTCTCCACTCTGCCACCTGGCCATTGTGCAATTCCCCTGATGTGGGTCTATGCAGCTGATCTATGCATAGATTCTGGACTGCTGTCCAGAGCAGTTTTGCATAGATTCTCGAGACCATAATAGGCTGTACCACGGCAGCCATGGCATGAATAAATGAATATTGTTTTATTTAAATAAAAGCCTATGCATAGATTATGGACAGACTATCAACCTATATAATACTACATATAGGACGATAATAGGCCTGCAATACTACTTGATAGCCACTATATGCCACTATATATAGTATATGTCACATGATCACATACCATAAGTAGAACAGGCTCAGCTTAAATATATGCATCTGAGAGCTGGTAACCAATATGAATATGAATACATGTGTATATGTGTTTATATGAGTTGGGTGAATCACATGATCTTATACTATAAGTAGAACAGGTTCACATATATGCATTTGAGAGCTGGTGACTGATATAAATATAGTGCATGTATTAGATAAATCACATGATCTGATTACATCAAGCTATTTTTAGCTAGAGTAAAGAAAACAGAAAATATCAAATGCAGGCAAAGATAGGGTACCATGACCAGATTAGGCAAGTTATAACCATGGGAATTTTTGACTTCTTTATATGGACGGATGCAGAATTTCAATGTGATTCTGATGATGGTATTCATTTTGCCATACATGCTCTTGTTCTTGCACAATTTGCATTTTATTTTTAAAAAGCTGGCAATAAAAATAAAAATAACTTCTTAATAGGCATATATACACCCTTATAGGTATGCATTCACTTTCTATAGGCTGATATTCAATAGCTATGGGCTAGTATTCAATAGCTATGGGCTAGTATTCAATCTCTATACTCCTTTATTCAATAGCTAAATACCAGTATTCAACTGTACCTATAGACCAACCCTATATATGTGTGTTGAATGCATATAGATAATGAATCTCAGTCAATACAGTATCAGTCTATAGGATTTGGATATATATCAGTTTCAGCCTCAGTCAACCTAGCTATCACTCTGGATGGGTTTCCAACTTTATAGACCTCTGGCAGACCATCCAAGCCTTGATGGCTCTGATATTCAAGGTCTACCCATATTGGCACATTCACTGTCAAAAGTTCCCACAGTCATAACTTGCCTAATCTGGGCATGTCATGCCCTATTGTTTCCTACATTTGATATTTTCTATGTTTTCTTTACTCTAGATGAAAATAGCCTGCTGTAATCAGATCATGTGATCTACCTAATTATTATACATTTATATCAGTTACCAGCTTTCAAATGCATATATTTGAGCCTGTTCTACTTATAGTATAAGATCATGTGACCTATGCATAAGCATACTATATATGGCAATATACAATTATATAGATTTTCTACTTATGGTATATAATCATGTGACCTATGCATAAATACTATATTGGGTAGTATATATATATAGCATCACAGGCCTATTAGTACTGTATAGGGCTGGTAGTCTGTCCATAATCTATGCATAGGTTTTATCAATTCCTGCTGTGTTTGCCATGGTAGAGCTTATTTTGCTGTCCAGAATCTATGCAAAACCTCTCTGGAAAGTTATCAGAACACCAGCTGCATAGAGGAACTTGTTGCATTGCACAACCTTGTCAACGCCAGGTCTCAAGATGTTCCTCTCAAGTCCAAATTGCCCAACATTACAATCGTTCCTCTGAATGCACTCCCACATATTACAGACAACAATATTACCAAGGCCTACCAGAGTATCATTGGTTTGCTGCTGTATGTTGCATCATGGACATGTCTGGATATTGCCTACGCTGTAGTGTCTTTAGCCCAGTGGAATTCATGTTCTATGAAATCCACATTATTGGCAGCTAAGGGGGTGCTGCGTTATGTTGGGGACTCAACATCATTGTCTTTCTTATGGAGATGGTGTTCGCACTGACTGTGTGGGATTCTCTGATGCAGGCATCAAGATGACCATAGAAGACACATGCAATGAAAGAACTTCTCTGGCTGCATATGTTCTCCTCTATCCCTGACTTGCCTTTTCCTTGCACCAGTGCCACTGATATGACAAAGTCAAACATCATATCCAACTGAGCTAAGCATATCGATCTTCATTATCATTTTATATGAGATCATGTTGCTGAAGGGACCCTCAGACTGAATTGGATCTCTACTGAAGATATGACTGCTGATATCTTGACCAAACCTCTGCCTCTTCCCTTACACTCGAAACACTTAGCATTGTTCAGAGTTACTCCTGCTCCACAATTACCCCAGGCCATCATCTTACTACTTGCCTTCTCTCCTTCACTCACGCTTGACATTGTCCTTGAGGGTGTGTTGTGGGGACTTAGTGGTACAAGGACATTTACTGCACATGATGTTCAGTTATTTAGATTGGAGTTCACATGATACCTCTCCATCTGCATTTCTTTGCCTTTGGAGCGGTTAGTGTCTTTTCTCCTCTTCATAGTTCTTGGTATTCATTATTACTTAGCTCGGCTCATTGTATCTCCCTCACTAGATTGCTGTCTCTCCTTCGTGGTTCCCTCTTTCCATCATCAGGACGGTTGATCAACAATCTGCTGATAAATAAATATTCTCAGTGACTATACTAATATGGTAGACCTCAAATCTTGAATCCCAGTAAAAAGTCGCTTGTGGCTGGCCAAGGGATATTGAGAAAGTTGGAGAGCCACTGAGGGAGATTGAGCCATACCTATATAATGCTATAATGCTATGACATCATTTCAGTTGAATGGATAGAATTCAGTTAGGATTTGACTGACTTTGCTTTCGCTAGATGCACTAGACCTTTGCCAGGTGCCCTGGGCTCAACTTGAACTCATTGTGCTAAGTCATGGCCTGTGTGCGGCAGTGCGCCAAATTGGTCACACATGCACCACTCTTTGAATTCCGAGTTTTTCTGATGTAGCACTCCCTCGCCAAGTTCTTTCCTATTGGTATATATGGAGTCATCACCTCATAAGAGAAAGAGACGACCCCATACCAAGAAAGAATATTTCTGTGACTGTTGGAGATATTGCAAGCAGCTGAAGAAAATCAGCCACTCTGCATACAAACGACACCATCCTTATCATACTACAGCAGCCACAACATCCACAGAGGGCAAATTATCAGATACTGACTCGGATTCTGAAGATGCTGAAAATGCAACCAAAAGACTGTGTATGGAACTTGACCTTGCAGTAAGTTTGTCATGCCAAGTGACTAGAATGTGTATAAACTTTTTCTTGTAGCACCCTGACAGAACTTCTCCTCCTCCAATGCCTCCTCCTCCATGAGCCCCTTCAGAACCAGCTTTGCCACTACAATTGGCTTCACCAGACTGACCTGATTCACCTTTGTCATTCTTTTATGAATCTGTAGAACCACAACCTCCAGATGAACCTCTATCCACTCCACCCCATGAACTTGCAAGTGACAGTGAACCCCATGTTGATGAGCAACTAGAATGTCATGATGATCTACTGGACAAGGATGAAGAACCCCACCCAGCAGTGTTCTCACCCATTCAGGAAATTGAGACTGCACAGTGTTTCATTGGTGCATTGAAAGAAGCAGACTGTGGACTTAGTGAAGCCAAAATTGAGAAGCTACTCAATCCACCCCAAATTCCCATTGAATTGAATGAGGAGGAGGACAGGCTCACACTCCTCTGCCTCTGATTGTATCTCACCCACCTCCATTGTCCTGAAAAAGTCTATACCGAGACCATAATTTCATTACAACTTTCTGATCCACTTCATGCTGATGAATATATGTCTCTCAATCAAGTCAAACACCATGTTGCAAACTTGACTGGTGTTCGTCCAATCATTCACCACATGTGTCCCAACTCCTGTATTGTCTACATCGCCATTTATGCACATCTAGAGCTCTGTCCAGTATGTGAAGCACCACAATATAATCATGTTACAGGTGCACCTCTCTGAAAATTCTATACTCTACCACTTGGGCCTCAAATTCAGGCTCTTAAATGCCATCCCAAGAGTGCAGTGCAGATGAAGTATTTTTGGGAGCGATCTCAACAGTTGCTGGAAGAGTTGGAAGATTCAAATGGGCGTTCTTTTGCCACTTACGATGATATCTGCTGTGGTAGTGATGTTCTTGCAGTGGTAAGACGAGGTGACATCAAAGAAGGTGATACAGTGATCATGTGTTCATATGATGGTGCACAGCTCTATTGGAACAAGGTTTCCGATTGATGGATGGGCATTACAATCCTTCTCTCATTAGCTCCAGATTTACACTATAAAGTCAAGGCAGTAATCCCCGACTTTGTAATTCCAGGTCCCAATAAGCCCACTATTGTTGAATCATTTTTCTACATCACATTCTGGCGCTGAACAAGCTGGGTGGTCTTCCAGTTTGGGATGCATCAGATGGATCCTCATACAAATCCAAGATCTATACTCTTCTCTGTACTGCAGATGGACCAGGAATGGTCTACATGAATGGATTAGTGGGTCATAAAGGTAAACATGGTTGCTGGCTTTTCTGCTGATCTGTTGGAGTTAACCAGCCTGGGACGCCACAATATTTCCCCATTATTCAGAAGCCAGGTAGGATCCCACCCACATATACCATACAAGCACTTGTACATGGATTCCAAACATTATGATACTGACTTCTCACTGCCAAAAATCCAACACAATATAAAAGGCTTTGTTGTGAAACTGGTATCTGCAAGCCCAGTCTCTTCAGTGCATTCCCTCGAGACTCCATTCTTGGGATACCCAATATGTTTCCAGGTGATATCATGCATCTCATTCTCAACTTGGTGGATCTTCTTATGAAACTTTGGTTGGGCACATTTGACTGTCCTTGAACTGACAATAAAGCCAACTGGGTTTGGGCGGTCTTTCAAGACAAAGTGAGATGGGCCACTCATGGATGCCATGCAGGCAACACCTTCCTGGGTCATTTGACCATCCACCTTGCAACCCTGCTGAAAAAATTAATAGTGGTTACAAAGCATGGGAATTCTTACTCTATCTCTTTGGCATCGGTCCCACACTTCTGTACAATGTCCTTCCACTTCCATACTGGAAGAACTACTGCAAACTTGTTGCAGGTATCCAGATCATCTATCAGAAGCGCATTATGTTAGAACAGGCTTGCCTCGCTCATCATCTCTCAATTGAGTTCATGATTGAGTTTGAAAATTTGTATTATCAGTGCTGCTCAGACTGTCTTCATTATGTTTGCCAGAGTATCCATATTCTCCAACACCTCATTCCTGAAATACTTCACATTGGCCCTGGGGTGTGTTCATCTGCATGGACTATGGAATGTATGATTGGTTATCTCACAGCAGGAATCCATCAGGACTCTAATCCATACATGAATCTCAGTGAACATACAGCCAGAGTAGCTCAGGCAAACACTCCATGCTCACTCATTCCCGAAGTTGATGTATCCATGCCATGGTCAAAATGTCCCCGCAATGCTATCGACCTCAATAATAACTATTATCTTTTGCACCCCACTGCACAAAAAGTTGCAAAACTACAGCTTGAAGGTGGTGCCCTTCATTTGTGGATTAAATCTGATCCAGAAGCGGATGAGATACCATGTGAGTGGGAGCTGTATGTTTGCAAATGGGCTTGCTTGCATCTGCCTACAGGACAAGTTGCAAGAACTGCATGGAAGGAGAAGAATGGGAAAGAGAACTTGTGAGTATCTCATAATGTTAAGGTAAGATAGTTATTGGAGAATCTTCCTGCTAACACTGAAATCATAGCTTCTACATCAAGAGAAGTTGATCATGGCAGAGGTGCAATACTTTTTCCAGTATGCTGTCTCTCAGAGCACAACATGGACACTCACCATGTGCTGTCTATACTCCGAACCAGACCCAGAGCTACTCACTATTTCATCAGGTGTATTCTGGTGCTGCCAGCTCACTGATACATTCAAGGTTTTTGAAGCAGCAGCAATTCAAGCTGTTGTTGCAATGGTACCATTCAAAATCAATTTCCTTGATCAGACATGGCTTGGATATTGCAGTATGAACCTCAGACTGATCCAGACAATGATGATGATGATGATAGTGGTTAATATATACAATGACATTGTAATTATTGTTTCCAATATGCCAACACCATGCCAGATTTCCAGGTTAACAAGCAAGCAGAATATGATGTGACTAGATTGTGACAGCCACACCAGTGTGACTTAATACTTTGCTTGATGCTTTCATTATCGCCAGAATCCGATCTAGTTATTCAGAGACTGGATAAAGTTATTCATACCAGGTATGTATTTCTCTGGACAACAGATAACAGGCTCATGGCTCCTAGCAATGTTTTCTTATCAATCATTCTTCTATGGCCCACTGGCAAATCACATTTCTTTTGATTCACAGACTGCCTGTGATAGCTGTATAGAACTCCAGTTGTTTTTCAACTGTCAGTCAGGCCAGCTAGTCAACCTTGGTGCCAACTTAGCCGCCTTGGCAGTCACGAACTTCCTGATTCCCTCTCCTCAATTTATAGAATCCGGCTTAGTGACAAAGATAGAAAGAACTAGGCTGATGCTCTTGCCCTTCTTGGAGACCATACCAATCCTTTTACCAGAGATCCATTTGCTGCTGAGGAACCAAAAACCCTTTTCATTGCGAGTTCCTCATCCTATTCTATCCTACAGTCACTCTATCTTGATCGACACTGGCACAGGCTCTACTGGAGAGATGTTGCAAACTCTTTACCATATGCATGTTGTTATTGATGCGATGGAGGATCTTGCTCAGCTGGAGAAGGAGGTTTGGGTAAAGCTGCGCAACAACATTCAGGCTGTACCCACTGAGTTTGAGAAGACAGGGATTAATTACTTTGTAGTTCTGCAGCTTTGTATCACGTAGAGATTTTTTTCCATCCATAAACTCATATGTGTCTCACAATTAATATCATGTATTGCTACTCCCTTGTCTTTTGCTTCCATCTGCTTGTCTTTTTGCAATCTCAAGACACTCTATAGGAATGGATAACCCACCGTTCCATATATCTGAGGTGTACTCTGATGAATTGCTGGTTGGGATGATGAAATGAATATGATGTCGATATCATTGAGGATGATGACAGGGCCTGGTAAGTTTTTTCCCCTTGATCTGTTCAGCATTTGACGCATCTAAATAGATGTTCAAGCTATCAGTAAGTGTTTTTTTGCTCTTTTATGCGTTCTTAGCATCTCAACTGGGGACGGTTATACGCAATTAAAACACACTCTGGGCCTGTATTCAAAACTTTTAGCAATCTTTTAACAAAACCTGGTATGGCTTACTTGGTTGTGGTGCAGGTTCTGATTAAATCCAGCAATCAGCTTATTGAGAAGATTGATGGCCTGCAAGTCACTTCTTTCAACAGTGGAAACCCCAGCGCCATTGTGAATACCTCCCATGTCTTCACTCTTGTTCAACTGGACCGGGAGCACTTTCCACATTGCAAGTTCTGGGACAAGGAATCATACACACTGGCCCTGAAAAACAAAGGTCCAACTGGTCTTCATTCTGCTGAAGCACAGTCATCAAGGACAAGTGACAACAAAATGACTTGATATCTTGAAGACAAGAATGGTGTTACTCTTTCTGGACAAGCAGTTATGGACGTACAGGATCACTTTCATGGTATCATGAATCAGTTTGGGAAGGAGAATCCTAACAACATCCCTTCCTTGTTTGGTCTGTTGCCAGCTGATCTAGAAACCTGTTATATCTGCTTGATGGAGGCATGCTTCCCTTTTGTGGGTACTGTGCTAATCACTGGAAGGCGAAGCAGATCAGAACTGACAATTTTTCTTCATACAAGACTGGATGGAAGAAATGCCAAGCAGAGGAAGCTGCTTCTAAACAAACAGAAATGGTTTCCCTCCTTGGTGCCCTTGGTGTCATTCTGTCCCAATCTCTCAGCACAATGCCAGCACTACTAGAAACCCTCAGCATCAAGTTGGAGCCTGATCTTGTCACTTGCTCAACAGCAGCTATGAAGACAGAAAACAATACTCAAGTTGAACTGAAGTTGACAGCACAAAAGTGCAAATCTGAATCCCCAGTAAGCTTGTACAAATCCATCGTCTCTACTCTTACTACTCCATTTTCAAACAACGAGAGGCAAAGAAAGTGAAAAAGGCAATTAAGGAAACAAATTCCAGGGAGATTGAGACCACTTCACTGACTATGTCAGCTGACAGATCCATTTCTGTTGATTTGTATGTACAGGTATCCAACTGTATACTAACTTATTTGTGACAGGAATGCAATAAGCTTCGATATTCAATGCTTTCCAGGTACTCCCTCAGCATCTAGTGATACCTCTACATCTTCTCTCACCACGTCTAATTCAAGCTCGGTCGAAACCTCTACACCTCCCATCACATCTTCTCTCACTGCGTCTGGTTTGGGCCCAGTCACATCCTCACCCACCACATCTTCTCTCACTGTGTCTAATTCAAGCTCGGTCAAAACCTCTACACCTCCCACTGCATCTTCTCTCACTGTGTCTGGTTTGGGCCCAGTCGCATCCTCACCCACCGCATCTTCTCTCACCATGTCTGGTTTGGGCTCAGTTGCGTTGATATGCATGATATGCATCCAGGCCTGAAATCTTTCAATTTGCAAAGTACTAGCCTCTAAATAAACGTGGGAAAGACTCCTGTGGAGGTGCAACCATCAGCGGAGGAGTGGGATAGGTGGAATAGCTATATAAGGCAACACCTAGGCCTCTAACTGCATAAAACCCTTTGGTTGAGATGAATGAGTTGGCTCTTGATAGAGCTATCTTATTGTATCCAACTCTCATAAAATGCGCAGCCCCGCTGAGGTATGCTAAGATGTGTACAAGAGCTAAATTAAGGTCGGATAAGCTGGCATTGCCTCTGCTGAGCTTTACGAAGCAGGAAATCGAACATATACTTGAACCAGTTGTAAACTCAAAGAGAACATGGAATATCACCCGTGGAGCTGTTGCTGAGCTGAGACTGGAGTAAATGAGGCCAGCGAAGCGTTATAAAGGTTGCCTCTACAGTTTGGGACCATCAGCAGAGAAATAGAGACATGTTTATATCACTGTGATGCTAGAGAGTAGGGCTATCAACTGGGATGGTGCTCCTAGGGCAGGAATTGACCCAGTGGACATCAAGGAGATGGATGGAGTCATATTCTCGGCTATTTACATAGCATGAGTAAGACTATGCATCAGCTGACCATTGCTGAGCAACCAGCAGACAAAAATAGACACAGCAGAGCGGTATAAAAAGGCAGTAGTTTAGAGTAGTACAGCAGAATAGTGAACCCATAGAGACCCCCAGTAGAGAATAGATTGCGCTTTAACAGACTATTGAGCTCTAAGTACCTGCAAGGGAACACAGCTAAGAAAAGTCACCAGCGGAGACCCAGTACCTTCAGCGGAACAGTTTCTACCAATCTCCTACCTCTCTAGACGTCTCTAGGACTTAGTACCTAATAGGGAAAGTCCCCGTTCTTAATCTTTAGTACCTGAAGGGAACTTGACTCATCTATTCCACCTTTGTCACACATTAGTGACCCCACTTAGCTTAGTAGAGACCAGTAGACTAGTTTGGGTCGATTCTCACACCTTCCTACAAGCCTTGTGCACGTCTCTGAGTCAGAGCAGACATTGCTTAGTCAAGGTTGAGCACCCGCGGACGTAGTACTTCTTCTTAGAGCGAACCATCTTGCCAGGTTTAGTTAACAGGAGTCTCCAAACTCGAAAGGAATACCTTAAAAAAGAGGTGTTTGGGTGTTGGATTTAGTGTGTGTGTGTGTGTTAGTGGGTGTTGGTGTTTCCCAGCCCATTTCGAGCACTTCCATTTCCAGCGCAGTCAGCCCGCCTCACACCATGAGGTTCCCTTTTCAGTGTCCTCACCCACCGCATCTTCTTCTACCATCACCCTGGGCATGGGAACTTTTGAACAGCATTTAGACCCGGTCAAAATGCTGTTTTAAAGGCTTTCTTTAGGGCAGGCTTTAGAATCCATCCTAAAGCTTTTTTAAATATTACAAGATGTGTAAGACACCCTCAAAATTCTATTCCAATCAATGCATTTACAACTTGTCTCAAATGTAATATTAACTAGGATTTTAGATGTGAATCAAAAGCTTAGGGCCTGTTCGGATCACGTTGCATGCAACTTGCAACCTTGCAAATTCCCATGTGATATCTTACATAAAAACTATAAATAGATTGGTCTAGAAGGGTCTGAAACAAATTCCCATGTACTTATTTTTAGACAAACAAATAACAGCAGGCCAAAAATAAGTTAGACACTCTGAATAAGTCTTAAAATAAGTTAGATGCTCTTAGGCACTGAACTAAATTGGAAAAGATGTGTCATAGGGATGATCTCATCATGTTCCAGGCCATTCTAGACCAGTCTATTTATAGTCTTTATGTCACATATTGCATGGGAATTTGCAACTTTGGAAGTTGCAAGTTGCATGCAACGTGATCCGAACAGGCCCTAAGTTATTCAAAATGTTGACTTTTGAGCTGAGTTTTGGGCGACACCTAAATGTAGGTCCAAATCCAAAATTTGGACCAACATTTAGACCACATCGGGCCATCGGGCTGACAAAATCAGCCCACCCAAATCGGGCCATCAGTCCACCCAAATTGGAGAAGTGGACCAACCAACACTGATAGTATGAGGGTACACAAGTAACTCCTCCGTACCATGTCAACTAGTATGGAAAGCCAGACTCAAGCTGATGTACCTGATTAGCTTGCTTGGCCCATGCAGGCCCATAGCAGTTGTCAACGGCACTTTTAAGTCCGTTCCAGATATAATACATAAAGTAAGCCCTCAAAAGCGAAAGCATTATATGTATTACCATAGAATCACCTGAAGTCATGGTGCTTTTGCAAAAGATATGCTAATTGCCCAAATGACCTATTGCAAAACCATTGGGCAACTTATATAGGGACTCCGGCTGGCTTATTTAGGCATCATCGGCACTTCAGCACTGCACAGCACCTCATGGCAGGCTGGCACCTGACTATTTATAGAAAAAGATTTAAAATACTAAAATAATCCAAATATAGCATTAAATCAGGAAAATGCCATATTGTCGATATACAGTCATGGACAGTCAAACTCAACAATTTCCATAACACATGAACACCTTTTTTTGGGGCTTAGCTGATTGCAGAAATGAACTCAGCAACCTCGAAAACATCTAAAAAATGATCTCTGAAGTTCTTCCCACGAGTTTTTAGGGACGGCCAATTTTTTGGCCAAGTTTTCAAAGTTATATGTGTACCTAATGGTCCAGTACGGCCTCTATTGACATGTATGCTGACTGAGAAACAATCCTATGACCCCTCTGCTTCTTCACGGCCCAGTCCGCTGCTTTTCCTGTAAGACCTTTTCTGTAAGCATCCATAAATCGCCAAGATTGGTTGATGAAACGCTGGATTGTGTCAACAGGGCAAGAATCGAGATATTTGAGGGCAGATGTCTTTGCTTCATCAAAGGTGCGCTTGAATACATCACGATACCTGTATTTGCACCATCCCCAGTACTATAGATATTCAACCTACTTCGAGAATAGAGGGATATAACCACATACCATTTCAATAGGGTTTAGTTCACAGTGGAACTTGGGGAGAAAGATGCATTCATGACCAAGAGATGTGATCACTATCTCGAGCAGTGATGATTGATACTGAAAATCATCTTGCTGACTGAGCAGCCGAGCCATGCAGCAATTCTGACTTTCAAATGGGCATACAGGCTTGCATTTGGCACGCATTTTTTGCACATTGAATCCACGCTCCTCGAGAACTTGCTGTAAACCTTTAGCTAGGCCATCATTGGTTGTCATCTTCTGAGGCTTTCCACGGTGCTCTGGGGTTGAGTTATTCATTGGAATGATGGTATCTTTCTGTTTTCGTTGCCGTCCACCATTAGATTTATTCATTTCGAAGGCCCGAAGGGCATCGGGAGCAAGTGACACGTGAGCAGATGATTGATCGAAGATAAAGAGTGCCTGACACCCAGGATGCGTTTCCTCAAACACTGCGATGGCTGTTTTTATCTGCTGGAGGAGTTGTTCAGTATCCCACCAGGCATCACCATTGGAACCCGGATAAATTATCTTGCGTGCTTCCTTGACAATGTCCCCATTTGCATCATGCAAGACCAATCTGCCAGTTTTCTCATTGATAAATTCTGAAATATGAATGAGATGACCACGAGTCTTCTTTTGTAAGATTGATTGGCCTTCAGTTAACCTGAGAAAGTCTTAGTTTAGAGAACAAATGAATAATAATTTACCAAGCAGATGTTTTGAAGTCGTTTGCATGGAAGCAACACTCATCATGGAATAAAGAGATGATTTCCCGCTCACCAGGATGGAGTTTTGGTGGAATCGGAACCAGATCACCATTGACAAGATGATATTGGGTCATCTGAGCCTCAAAAACTTTCATCTTTGGAAGGAATACCTCATCTCGGTACTGTTTCACATCCACACGATCATGACCATCTTTATAAACTCCCTTTCGCAAGATTGAACGGCGGAATCCCAGTGCAACAAGCCGCCGCCGAGCTGTCTTCTCACAGAGATCCTTCGACAATGTGATATTGACAGATGGAAGGATGTCGTTATTCAGCACATGACAAAAAGCACCTGGCATCACCGTTCCAACCTTCTGTTCCATCAGCCAACTCCGTGCAGCTGTCTTCACTGTTTGGTCCATCAACAGTGAGCGGCCTTGCCTCAGACCACCTCTTTTCTCATCAGGAAGCTGTTCGTACAGTTGGTAGTGGTGTGCAAGGGCACGAACCCGACGGGCAAAGTGTACACCTTTGCCTTCATGCCATTGCTCAGCAATCTCTTTACTGGCTGCAAGTCTTCCGTAGCCTTTGATTCGGAGTGTGGCAAAGTTGCACAGAATCATCAACTGGTTGATTTTGGACAGAGGTAAGGTTTTGGCCTTCTTCAGGTCATCTTTAATTTGCGCACGCAGCTCTGTCCAGCTACGAATCTCAGGCTTCGCATTTGGGATCAGCTGTACCATCTCAGCCTCAAGTTCCCATTCTGGAGTTTTAGCTGGGTTCATGTCAGCCTCGGATTCAGTTTCTGACTGTTCAACAGTTGCGCCAGTCGGTGGTTGAGAGACATCATATGGCGGGTCTGGTTCAGGAGAAAGGGTTACAGGTTCAGATTCAGAAGGTAATGGCGAGTCACTAACAGGAATGGGTTCTGAAGTATTGATAGTATTTTCTGAAGGGAGGCGGACATGCAATGATTCAGTGGAGACTGCCTGAAATTGCTCGAGCCGTGTTTGGGTCTTCCAGGACTTCTTGTAACGCTGTCTGGTACGTGGTGCCTTATTATCTATGCTTGGACCCTTCCCATATTGCTTAGGATGCTCTAATCATTAGTCGGGTGCAGTTCCTATAATTGAAGATAACTTACCTGTTTTTCTCACTCTTTCCGCCTCTTTTTTTGCACTGCATCTGGAACCCAATCCTCATCATCCACATTGTCTCCATTCTTGTGGCCAAGATCCATCATATCATTGCAAAAAACCTTATCGTCTATATCTCTATCCCAGTCATCAACACCATAGTGTTCCTCTTCCAGATCATTCCAGACGAATTCACGGGCTTCTCCAATCAAATCTCTGTCAGTCTGTGTCCCAAAAACATCACTAAACCATTCATCGTCTTCTTCATCACTGTCTGACAAGTATTCAAGGTCAGGGGCATCATCAAGATTTGTGTCCATCTCTTCATAGTCCCAGTCAGGGCTTACATCACATCTAGTAGAAACAGAAGAGCTGCTTTCAATGTGAGAGCTCTGATTTCGAAGGCCTGAAATGTTACACTTGCTGTGTTTGGGTGGGCAACCACGTTTGCCCATGATTGACACAGTGGGAAAGATAGGTTTATTTTGGCCTATCGGCTTGTCACATTCTTTCATCTCATTTCCCATCAGATTTGGCCCATGAAAAGGAAGCGATTGCACATTTTTTCGATATTTTAGCTATTTTTTTAGGGGTACGGCCAAATTTTTGGGGGTCAGCTGAAAGTCGAGTACATTTTTTCAACATTTGGCTCGTGCAGATGCTTGTATTTTAGTCTTGTTTAGTTGGTTTTCATGTTTCCTAGCTAAGGGAATGATGTAGTGACCATACAGAATTCAACATTTTTTTTTGTCGAGTTTGACTGTCCGTGACTGTAGGTCATATCCTGGCAATGGCATGTGACCGGTTTAGTCAGATCATGACTGTGGGAACTTTTTCAAAGAAGGTATGGATAGATGCAGATTTTCAATGCCATTCTAATGGTAATATTCATTTCCCCATACATGGCCTGGTTAGCTCAGAATTTCACCTGCATCAGTCTGCTTAACTGTTTTGCAGGCAAGTTGTCTTTTTGCTTGTCTTTGTTTACCTTGTACATAAAAGTAGCCATGATGTAGGTGATTCAGAATATGTAATTTGTTTGCTGAGATAAGCTGAAATGGGCTAGGAAATGAGCAAATAAACATGCCCATATCCGGAAGGTCAGTTGTACAAAAAAGTGAAAATTTATGAACCTAGGTTTTTTGAGGCTGCGATTTCAACTGTATAGTTGGTGAGAGATGGAAATGCCTTTTTTGGCAAGATATAGACAGGTGACTGTGCTAACTTTAGAATCTGCTGAAATTTTACAGACCTGTGCTGCAATTTCAACTATGGCATTTATTATGAAATTGCCTAAAAATAGACCTGTTTTCATACACTTGTATAGACTGGCCCTATACAGACCAGTATCCAATCCCTACATAGACTTGCATTCAATCCCTATAGACCAGTATTTAACCTTGCATTCAATCAGTATTCAAGTTGTATTGACTCATATAGACTTGCATAGACTGGTAGATAGACCTGTATTCAATTGGTATTCAATGCCCATAGACCAGCCCTAAACACCTATACACTTGTATTCAACAATAGTCAAACCCTAAACTTGTATAGAGTAAATACAAATTTGAATACAGTACACTGCAACTTACCTGTTTAATGCGTAGTCTGACTTAACTTAGCAACTTGATAGACCTATGGCAGACCATCCAAGTCTTTGATGGCTTCAATATTCCAGATTTGGGGAATGTTGACTGACATCATGAGCTGCAGGATTCTTATCTGAGCAGACTATGAAGGTGGCACCACCAAAGACAGACTGCTGCTTTGCCATAATCAGAACAATAAAAGAGGGGTACATTCCCTGCAGTCAAGTGAGGTTAGCATTTGAAGTGGATGGGGCAGGGACAACATACTGCAGTGATGCCGAAAAAAGGATTTATCATCATGGGCTGCAGGATTATTATCTGAGCAGACTATGAAGGTGGCACCACCAAAGACAGACTGCTGCTTTGCCAAAATCAGGAGGGGTACATTCCCTGCAGTCAAGTGAAGTTAGCATTTGAAGTGGATGTAACAGGGACACATACTGCAATGATAGGGAAAAAAGAACCCACAGCTGCTGCAAAAAGTGATATGGGATCCATCAGACCTGCACTGAACTCTCTAGGAGTAACCACAAGTTGAAAAACAGCATATAAAAGCTGCAGAAGTTAATGTTAGAGGCATGTATATCAAAAGATAAGCAATGTCAACACTTGATTAACAAGTGATTTCTTTGTAGCAGATTTAGAGAATGCAAGCCTCAGGCTATCACAGAACTGCCTGCAGGATGTGAATGTAGGTACAAACAAAGTTCAACACCATCATACCATGCTTTGATTTTGCAATACACAATGTTGCCATGAGATTGACTACCATTGAAACAAGGATGCAGGCTGTGTCAACATCATTTGCACTATTACTTATGGTGCCTCCACCATGAACATCAGAAACACTGAGATTGACTAGGTCATACAAGCCAACACCTGGAACTAGTCAGTGAACACATAAATGTGTCTTTGTAGTGCATGCCTATATATCCCAAAAATAGAAAATGAAGGCCACCTTTGATCCAGTAAGAATGTGGCCACAGAGCAGTTGCACGCCAAAGGATAATGCCATCACCAATGATGAACTGTAGATGATTCAGGTTTCGAGAGAACAATTTCAAAAGTATCTCCACATGTGTCATATGGAATTGTAGCATCATCAACTGCCAATAAACGGTCCTGAAGTGGTAGTGTATTGTCAGTGATGGTATCTCCTACCCAGTGAAACAGTGCTAAGCTTTTCCCACTATTGCAGATGAACAGTCCAGTGTCAATCAAGCCTACCATAGCATAGTCCAGTAGAAAGACTATTAACAATGTAATAGTATGCAAGACTTCCTATTTCATTGGCTACTTAGTTCTCATCCTGAGATGCCATGGTAGTATTGGGTAAGCAAATCTCTTCCAACCTTGGCCTTATAACATGTAAATTTGGTCATATCATGATGGGTGCTAATATAGATGGTTTAATATAGATGGTTTAATCTTTATTGTCAACTCATCAGTGGCACTTGGCATGTAGCTGTCACTGGCAGCATCATTAAGTGCAATGAGGATATAAGTGTCAGCTGCAGAACAATTACCTCATTTACAATCATTCAGCAGTGACAATCCATTTTGTCAGGGACTCAGGTAGAGTATTGTCTTCATCTCGATATCATGCAATAAATAACCCATGATATCCTTAGATGGGATCTCCCCTCACCATTCTTCCAGTCTTGATCTTGCAGTTCTAATTATATGGTGTGACGATGTCATTCAAATCTGCACCCATGTCTATCAGTCCACAAGTGTGGGAAGGGGTCAATTGTCTCAATTCCATTCTTTATACATATAATACATTCTGAAGTTATATAAACTAATTTATGTTACTATGAGCTTTTGGAATGGCTTTGAAATGGCTCGTGACAGGCTTGAGTTCTGAGTCAGACCTTTGAATGATGTGACAATGTGACAGTGTTGAAAGAACTGCCATTCAGAGAGTCTGAGATGTTCATAGAGTAGAGTGACTAAGAGGTAAGCCAAAGCTTTGTGTGGCTTCATATGATGCTTCTGATCAGAAATGGAGGAACTGGACCAGTTACTGAATTTGCAATGCTGAGCACCATTGAAGACAACTGAGGCACCCAAGGCACAGAAGACATTCCGATACCTCAACATTACCATGTTGTAAATGCATGCATATTTCAACTTGTTTTTATAGCCAGGGACAGGTTTCTGGTCTTTGGAAGTATAATGCTGTACCACATCAGGAACCTTACACATTGCTTTTTTGACCTTGCACAAGCTTGTGCAAGCTTGTACAAGAGCAAAAAGCTTGAAAGTTGGAAAGCTTAAAAGCTAGGTCCACTTTTTAAAAAAGCAAGTAAAATACTACCATGTAAAAAGTTAAAAAAGCTGCAAACAGTGAAAAAGACATAAAAGTGAAAAACATTAATAATTAGCAAAGCTACTGTGGATTCAATTTTGTTATGCTGCTTTTTCAACTTTTTTGCTTTTTCAAAGCAGTATAACACTTTTTGTGCTGTTTTGCTTTTTCACTTTAAAGCTCAGAAAGTGTGCAAGTAAAGTGTTAAAATACTGATGCAACCTGGGGAGTGGAGGGAGGAGAATCCATTGAGGACTCATGGTACATGGAAAATGACTGGGAAATACTGGCAATATGGTACCATGCAGAAGTAGAGAATTACCTGGTAGCACTAGACAAAATGGATGACTTCAACAATAACTTCCTTGTGTTGAACCCTCCATTCACAACAACGACTCAGATGCTGCCATCACCCCAAGAAGACAACAACTGGTACCTCAGCTGGGTGCTATGCCTTCAGTGAGGTGCTTTAGTCCATAATACCCATAACAATAGACTCAGCTGCATGACTAAAGACTATTGTTATAGGTTCAGCTGACATCGGCTGGTGTGAGGGTTATTACTATAGTTATAAGTAAAAATAATACATTTTAAACCATTGTGATGGATCCAGCCAATGGAGAAAAGATTATTATCTGCTCTACTAGGATGGACTCAGCTGACCAATGAGGGATGATTATTTTCTGCCATTACTGTAGGATTGGCTGATGGTCCTGATGGTTTATTATCCACCATTGCTATGGATCCGGCTGACCTGCTGGGGTTTATTATTGCTGTCTATAGATGTAGAATCGGCTGGATGATGACAACTATTTATTATCCTGTACCAGGATAGACCTGGCTGACTGCTGAGTGATTATTATTTTCCTCCATTACTGTGGCATCAGCTGACAGTCCTTATGGTTTATTATCCACCATTGCTATGGATCCAGCCAACCGGCAAAGGCTTTATTATTACTGTCCATAGATGTGGAATCAGCCAGGTAACTACAACTATTTATTATCCTCCACTAAGATAGACCTGGCCGACTGCTGAGCAATTATTATTTTCCTCCATTACTGTAGCATTGGCTGACAGTCCTTATGGTTTATTATCCTCCATTGTTATGGATCCGGCCAACCAGCAAAGGCTTTATTATTACTGTGGAATCGGCTGGGTAACGACAACTATTTATTATCCTCCACTAGGATAGACCCAGCTGACCGCTGACCGATTATTATTTTCCTTCATTACTGTAGCATCAGCTGACAGTCCTTATGGTTTATTATCTTCCATTGCTATGGATCGGGGTGAGGAAGGTGGGGATTGGGAGCAAGGGAGGACAGTGTGGATATTCCTGCAGCAACTGGGGAAGGGACTGGAACCCTCCTAACAGTAGAGTGGCCACATCTGGAATATGGGTAAGCAATTTGTCACATTTTGAATCTCTCCCAAGTTTTCTCCCTTTTGGTGGCATGAATAAGTAAGCACATGGAAGAAAGGCCCTCTGGGCTGATAAAAGGGGCTAATAATAAACAATAATTGCCAATCCTGGGTTGTGCAATAATAAGTAGGGGTTTTAAATAATAGTAAACAATTGTTAGTTAATCAGACTCAATAGTCATACATACTTAAAGGCAATACTACATATACATAATAAACACTGATAATGCCCTGAGCTTAGGAAGCTGACTCATGGCACCAATCAGGGAGAGGGATTCCAAATTTGGTCAGAATATTGCTTCTAAAAAAAAAGCCCAGCATGCTCTCTCCTTACCAGCAGGCCATGCAGTCACCTCATGTGTCAATGCATGTGCAGTCAATGCTATAACTGTGCCTGGGTTGTAGGACAGCTTAAGGGGAGCTCTGGTGTGTCCAGAGACAGTTGTTCCACAGTCCCTATGGAAATAAGTATATCATACCAGGGTAAGTACCCTTTTGTGTCTCAATGTGCCTTTGACATCCCATTGGAGATTACAGCCATGGCATGAAAGACAGACATCCACAACTGGGTCACATGCCAGTCCTTTGTTTCCTTCAATAGTTTTGTGCGACAGAGGAGTGCAGCTTCATATAGGGCAGGATGGATCAGACAAAGCAACTGATTGAGCTGCTGCTGCACAGACTGTGGTCAGACTATGGCTTCTTTTGGGCCGAGTTATTGAAGGAAATTGAGGGATGGCCTCAGTTGGTGATCAGGATCCTGTAGCACAGATAATAGTAGATACAAGTAGATAATAATGGTAAGACATAATAAACAATGTTTGTCAGTAAATTTCATTCATGGTTAAACAGCCAAGCCAACCTTTGGGCCCCTCCCTCAGGCAAACCAGCCACTGCTGATGTTTGTTACACCCACAGGCAATGAAGAACACTGATCAGCAGGGACAAATCGATGATTGCTGGTTCACCAGTCAGCATCATTGGAAGACACCTTCAGGTCTTTGCAAAGGTGACTGGTAGCAGACATCAGGTGGTCCTGTTTGGGCTCTAATTACATGCATATCAGGCAGAACAAATATGAACATGCTCTTCCGAAGTCAACAAACCTGGAAAAACCCAACCAAAGATGATGCCTGAATGGTCAATGAGCACAGCAGGCTGGGTGATGGTACAGTGTTCTATGGCATTAAGCTTCTGTTTGCAGAATTCTGAACATCATCATCCACTCATGGCACCAAGTTCAGATACATTTAGATCAAAATAAACTGCAAGAAGGGTGTTGGAAAAAAAAATGAGGACAGTGATATAAGAACCTCGGTGCTGTAGTGCTTCCATCACAATTGATATAACTCAACAACCTTGTTGCTTGAGCAATGCATCTGAACATGCATCTGACAGACACTGAAGGCCAGGAAGTTGTACTGTCCTGGCCTGTGCTGTGAGGTCAGCCCATTCGTCGAGGTCATCTTTGCTTCTTTTCCTTCATGGACTAGCAAGAAAACATAAATAGTTGCACTTGTTTGCATTGCAGCAACCACTCACTCTGAGGGGCTGAGTCACTGAAAATGCAGTTTGCATGAAGAGATGTGCTTGCGAGTCATGAGTGGAAACCAGTCAGGTGACCAATCACCTGAAATACATAAGTTCATCCACACCTATTGAGCAGAGATGATAATAGTATATAATTACAGATGTTAGTTTGCTAATGGAAATGGCAACAACAATCAATACTAGTATGTAATTATACTGTCAGATAGATAGCATGGGATCATGAGAACATCATCAACATAAAAGATGTGGTCAGGTGCCAAGCTGGCTTTTCCTTCGACCACCACTGGGTGGTACATGTTCCTTGGTTTTCGAGATGGAGTGAGTGCCTGAAGTGGTGTAGAGGGCCCCTACACTGTTTCTCTGAGGCATGTTTTGACCTAGTCTGCACCACACGCAGCACTACCTGAGCTAGGAAGCCGTCTTTTGGATGGAGCATGCCCAGCTGTGCCAAGGAACATTTTGCTAGGATGATAATGTCATCATCCATGTCCTCCTCATCGTTTCTGATGTGGTGAGGTTTTTGCAGGTCTCCGCGAGGCCGTGGTTCAGGGGGTTAGTGATCTTTGTTGTTCTGGGGGATGTTTTTTTGCGTTATGAATGCATCCATGTTGGAGAATGGGAGAAGATTGTCGAGCACCATTTTGGTATGCATTTCCCTTGGTAGACCTATACTGAATTTCTTGTAGGTGCATCTTTTAAATGCATAGTTTCAACCACCGTTGTGCACCCTTTCCTCAATGGGTACTTTCAATTTCCATCATTCCATTCTCTGATGTTTATTTCCAGGACTGAATGTTGCTTATATACATGAGTAGATACTATTCCTTTTAGTGATAACTTTCCTGCCCTCACGGGTGAAGGTGATGGCAGCCGACATCAATGGATCCTGCTTTTTCACTCTTCTTTAAGTAGAATTTGGGCATAGCTGATTGGAAAGTGTAGTGATGTGTCTTAATTAATATGGAGAAGTCCTGACCTCTTGGTCACCCTAATTTCATGTCAGTTCAGGCAGCTAACCCTAAACCCAAAAGCAAATCAGAATAAATAATCTATGTGTATTATTTAATATTGACTATTGGCTCGCTTTGTAATAAATAATACAAGGTGCTCTTATATTGCAAAGATTATCTTCCTTCCACTATCAGTTGGCTGTATCATATGCTCTCTCTCCTATATGGCTGTGAACATCATGTTAAATAGCTCAAATCATGGCATTTGTTTCTAGCTTGCAATCTGGCCATGCCCTTTTCAAGGTTTTCAATGCCACAACTTGCAGGGTATTTATTCAATTGGACAATCAGTCCTGAACCTAGGTAGGTAGTGGGTCAATGCATAGATGCAACTATCCTTTTCAATGTGGATCTGGCTGAATGTACAGTATGCAGCATTAGCTTTATATCCACAGGGTTCATATAAGGTATCCTGACAGCAAGCACTACCTGTATACATTCATTATTACATAGCCCTTATATATGATGGTATTTTGAAATGTATGACACCACAAAGATGTGACTGGTCACAGAATCATCATCTCTTGATATTCAACTTTGCTCCTCACTTCAAGCCTCTTCCTTCTAAATCAGACAGGTTATCCATCTTAATCCTTACTATAAAAGTTGGCAAAAATCTAGTCATGGATCATTCATCCTAGTCATTGAACTGCCCTAATATTGAGACTTCAATTCACTCATATCAGTCATACCCCCTATAGGCCTAGTTAGCCTACACAGTCATGAAGTTATGTGTGGGCTAAGATGCCCTGGTACCATGGTCACTGACCATATGCTTTGGTCAGACCACACTTCAACCTGGTCAGACCAGGATTACCCTATTCACTGTCATCTGGTCTGACTAGGCAAGGGTTCTGACTTGGTCTGACCAGATTTTCAAGTCATATTTGGTCTGACCAGGCACCATATTCTCAGGTTCAACATGGGCAGACCATTGATAGGTTGGCTTCACCTGGTCTGACCAGGCACAATTTCCAACATGGTCAGACCATGCACAAACTCCAACAAGGTCAGACCAAGTTCTTAAGTCCTACCTGGTCAGACCAGGCATGATTTTCGACTTGGTCAGACCATTGATAGGTTAACTTCACAATAGAACAGTGTAATACATGGTCAGACCATTCAGAAGTTAACTTTGTGTAGAAAAATGTAATACATGGTCAGACCACCTACTAGTAAGGACCACAAAACTTTTTGGAGGTCTGACTAATCATCATACAAGCTGTTTCAAGCCATATATATAACAAAGTCAATTGTAGGTTTCAATATTAATTCTACAATATACAATTTGTATCTAATTCTAATATAATCACCATAATCTTTCTCCTCCACCTGTAAGTTGTCTGCCATCTCAACAGCATCCAGAGCATCTGCAAGACCAGCATCCTCTTCAATCTCAAATCCTAAATCATTGTCAACATCAGCATCATCAGCATGTGACTGTCCACTCAAAGCTTCTTGGTTCTCAGCCACAGATGCTATCATATCAGCCTGTCATGCAGCAGTAATGTCTTCATTGGATGGGCCCCAGTCTGGCAAAGCCCATTCCCCACAGTCAAGACCACGCAAGCTTTTTTCCCAAGTTGTATAAAGAGTCAAAAGTCTTGTTCTTTTGAGCTGGAGTGCATATTCAAGTGCAGCATCATCTGTCAATCAATTTATCAGCAGTTCTCATTCTGTAATGATAACAAACCTATGTCACTTGCAATTTGAATCGCTTTCTCAATGACAGCCCACTCTTCTGAGTAACAAACCTGAAGGGCTCGGCGTTCATGGATCAAGTGTTTTTCTTCTTCTTCACATCGGTCAAGCTCAAGAAGTGCTTTAATTCCAACATGGACATTGTCATTGCTCATCCAGCAAGGGGGCACAGTCATATCAGCATTGTTTTGGTCATCCAACCCAATGTCCTGCCAAATCTCATCATCCACATCCAGAGCAAACAAATGATCCATATCAATGGGCCTAGGAGCAACAGCACCATGGGGAGCTTTTCCTGTCTCGATTAACTTCTGAAGTTCTGTGCACAGTTTGTTGTATGTTTTTGCCAGTTTCTGGATACTGGGCTCTCAACGTTTTACAGCAGCTTCAACATGATCATGTAGCTTCTGTTCTAAAACCAATTATCAGAAGAGCACTACAAAAAAGAGATTTAGTTACCATTTTGTTGTCTCCTAACTACTCGTTCGAACTGGTCAAATTCAAGTACCACAAGCGCATAGACCTGCTTTTCTCCTGTGGATGTCATGTTAGCACCTGGTCATGACGGCAAACGAGGGCCATGAGCACAGTACTATGAAAGAATTGAATGTTGATTTAGTTTGCGCTTCATCAGCAGCGGTGAAGCTGTCTTGGTATAAGGTAAGAATAAGGAACGAAGTCTTAGATGTAGATAAGGTTAAGTAAAGGACAAGCGGTGGAACATGTGACTTACATCAATTTTGATATACATCTTGCCACCAGCTCGTCCGCTTGCATCGACATAATGACGCTCTAATCTCACAATAACTTAGTGCTTCGCACGTCCCATATCTACTAGCTTGAATCAGAATTTTTCATGTCAAATTTTACATGCTCGAGCCACCAATTCTGCTACTAGTGTCGAATTATGACAGGACCTGTTGCCACACCTCCAATCGGTAACACAGGCACTCCATTGCCTGTGCCAGACACGTTCACATTCGATGCATGGATGCAGCTTCCTAAAGCCGGTTCACCCAATGGAATCTTGTTGCGCATTTGCAATTGAGAAAATTGTCTAATCGAAAAACATAATGAGGAGAGTAGGTTCCATACAGTGAAGTGTAGGGAGGACCGGGCTAACTATCCAGATGTTGGCCCTCCAATGCGAGGCTTTTACGATTACCTAAAGCACAAGTGGATGGCGATGGCACAGAGTGATGAGTTGTTCAAGCAAGTTGGGCCAGTTCCTGTTTTTGTACAGGTTGGGCTTGATCAATTCAAAGAAGAAGACAAGCTCTGGGGAGTCACAGGCTCATTGGTGATGAAGAACCCCATATCACGCACAGCCGGTCAGTGAGTGGAGGTTGCAGTCCCTCCTCAGGCTGTCATTTGCCACACAATGGCATGTGGCATTAATATCCCACTCCATTTCTTCCTTGACGTGAATCTGGAGAAGGCAAACTTCCAGATTGCTGATCTCCGCACCAAAATGATCGCCCCCCAGCCTTCTCTGGACAATCCTTCACCCCACAAGCTTCTTGTCTTCGACATGCCAAAAATGGTTAGCATGTGGGGTAGTGATTCCACATCTTCCGTGTTCACGCCATTGCGATGGCAGCAGGCATCATTGAATTTCCTTCAAGAGATGCTTTAGCAGGAATATTATAATTGCACCCTGACATATGGGAATAACTGCTGTATAAACGGCCAGAATCCTAGGATGGGACATTCCTCGGCCATCCATTAGTGTCTACGCAGTTGTATTATATACTTACAGCCATTGAGTATATTATTGCAACCCACAGGTGCCATACAAGCTGCCATTTGCCACAATCCAGGTGGTTATATATTTACCCCAGGGTCCTCAGTAAGGATCCTGGTCCTAGGGGTCCAAGACAGTTATATATTATCCTAGGGTGCTTGCAACGGATACCCGGACATGGAATATTATACGCCACAGAGGAGTCTGGCATACATTATATACATGTAACAAGACTGCATCAGCCGAATGGGATATCAGGTATGACTATTATATTTACACCCTGAATCCTCATGGAAGCCGGGATATATTACTTCTGGAAGTCAAGCAGCAGATATCCAGGCTGTTATATATTTGCACTAGGGCCCGGGTCACGGATACCAGGAGACGGAATATTATTCAGTATGGAGGAGTCAGGCATGGACATGATATAACAAGGCTGCATCAACTGAATGGGATATCAGGTGTCACTATATTATTTACAGCCTGCCCTCATGGAAGCCGGTATATATTGCGGCTGGACATCAAGCAGCCCTGTTATATATTTGTCCTAGGGCCCGAGCCAAGGATACCAGGACATGGATTATTATTTGGTATGGAGGAGTCAGGGATAAAGATTATATAAAAAGGCCACATCAGCCAAATCGGATATCGAGTGTCACACCCTGGAAGCCAGTATATATTACTTCTGGAAATAGAGCAGTGGATATCCAGACTATTATATATTTTCCCTAGAGCCCCGGCCATGGATACCCAGAGACAGATTATTATTCTGTATGGAGGAGTCAGGCTTAGACATTGTATAACAAGGCTGCATCGGCCAAATGGGATATCGGGTGTCACTATATTATTCGTACCCTGAATCTTCTTAGAAACCACTATATATTACTTCTGCAAATCAAGCAGCAGATATCCAGCCTGTTATATAATTGTCCTAGGGCCCTAGCCACAGATACCAAGACTGGGAATATTATTCGGTACTGAGGAGTCAGGCTTACATATTATATAACAAGGCTGCGTCAGCTGAATGGGATATCGGCCCTGACTATATTATTCATACCCTGAATCCTCTTAGAAGCTGGTATATATTACTTCTGCAAATCAAGCAGTGGATATCCGGCCTGTTATAGAATTGTCCTAAGGCTCTAGCCATGGATACCGAGACTGGGAATATTATTTGGTACTGAGGAGTCAGGCTTACATATTATATAACAAGGCTGCGTCAGCCGAATGGGATATTGGCCCTGACTATATTATTCATACCCTGAATCCTCTTAGAAGCTGGTATATATTACTTCTGCAAATCAAGCAGTGGATATCCGGCCTGTTATATAATTGTCCTAAGGCTCTAGCCATGGATACCGAGACTGGGAATATTATTTGGTACTGAGGAGTCAGGCTTACATATTATATAACAAGGCTGCGTCAGCCAAATGGGATATCGGCCCTGACTATATTATTCATACCCTGAATCCTCTTAGAAGCCAGTATATATTACTTCTGCAAATCAAGCAGTGGATATCCAGCCTGTTATATAATTGTCCTAGGGCCCTAGCCACGGATACCGAGACTGGGAATATTATTCGGTACTGAGGAGTCAGGCTTACATATTATATAACAAGGCTGCATCAGCCGAATGGGATATTGGCCGTCACTATATTATTCACACCCTGAATCCTCTTATGTATTACTTCTGAAAACAAAGCAAAGGATATCCAAGCTATTATATATCTGCCCCTAGGGCCCAAGCTGTGGATACCAGGACACGGAACATTATTCAATACAGGGGAGTCAGGTATAGACATTATATAAAAAGGCCGCATCGGCCAAATCAAATATATTTGAGTCTCACCATGCCCTGCTCCTGGTATATACGACATCCAGTTTCTATATATTTGCCCTAGGGCCTCAGCAACAGATACCAGGACTGGGAATATTATTCAGTTGGGTCCTCAGCCAGGATCCTGGTCCTAGGGGTCCGAGATGGTTATATATTTGCCTAGGGTGCTGGCAACGGATACCTGGACATGGAATATTATACAGCACAGAGGAGTCAGGCATAGACATAACAACACTGCATCACCAGATTGGGTGTCACTATATTATTGCCCCCTGAATCCTCTTAGAAGCCAGTATATATTCCTTCTGGAAATCCAGCAGCCGATATCCAGGCTGTTATATAATTGCCTTAGGGCCCAGGAATGGATACCGGCACTGGGAATATTATTCGTTACGGAGGAGGCAGGCTTAGGCATCATATAACAAGGCTGCATTAGCTGAATGGGATATCAGGTGTCACTATATTATTCATACCCTAAATCCTCTTAGAAGCCCATATATATTACTTCTGCAAATCAACCAGCAGATATCCAGCCTGCTATATATATATTACTTCTGGAAACACAGCAGTGGATATCTAGCCTGTTATATTTGCCCCTAGGGCCCGAGCCACGAATACCAGGACTGGGAATATTATTCAGTACAGAGGAGTCAGCCTTGGACATTATATAACAAGACTGCATTAGCAGAATGGGATATTGGGTGTCACTATATTATTCGCACCCTGAATCCTCATAGCAGCTGGTCTATATTAACATCCAGAGTTTTATATATTTGGCCTAGGGTCCTGGCCACAGATACCGGGCCTGCGAATATTATTCGGTGCAGAGGAGTCAGGCGTGGACATTATATAACAAGGCTGCATCAGCCGAATGGGATATCGGGTGTCATTATATTATTCACACCCTGTATCCTCCTGGCAGCCAGTATATATTACTTCTGGAAATAAAGCGGCAGATGTCTACATTGTTATATATTTGCTTTACGGCCCTAGCCAGAGATACCAGGACACCCATTATTATTTGGTATGGAGGAGTCAGGCATGGAACCCTATATGACACATCTGGAATAGGGGATCTCAAATGGTCAAATATTATTGACCCCAGGGTCCTGACCAGACTTAAAATTTTATTCAGTAAGAGTGAGTCAGCGCTAGTGAGCCATAATATGTCACACCAGTGATAGCCTTTTCCATCACCTTTCCTATCCTCCTGCCAGCTGGTGTCCACTGAAGGTTGCAATGTAAACTCTCAGCTTTTCCTGCAACTCTCTGACACAAAGATACATATTATATAAAAGGCCTGGGATCCCAGACAGAAAACAAAGCATGCGCTCATACAATCAATTGCTACTCTTGCGCTTCTTTGGGGAGTTACCCTCATCATCAGCTCCAACCAGACTCCTTTTTTTCGAGGCAGGTTTTTTGGAGGGAGGTTTTTTCCCCTTGCTGGAAGCTGGTTTGGTCTTCGACTTTGGAGATTTGCTAATGAAGATTGAGAAAGATTGATCTTCCGTATTTTGAAACACACCTCTGACAGGCTGCTCTGAAGAGCAGGAAAGCCTGCGTTGACTTTCTCAGCAGATTCAGCCAGGCCTATGGCTAGATACATGCTTCGACTTCAGCCACCCCCAATAAAGCCCCGCTGCCATGATGGCAAGACTGTCCCAGCTGTAGCACCACCATTTCCTTTTCTTCAGCTCCACCTGTAGTTTTGAAGGTTCCGTTTCAGGTAAGGCGTAAATCATCTTGCTGAAGAGGTGAGTCTCTCACAAAGCGAGAAAGTTGTCTGGGAGTTGCTGAGCAGATGCAGCCATCATCTTCTTGCCTTCCAGCCAAGGCCTCATGGCATCCACCAACTTCTGATCAGGACGACGCTCATGCCAACCATCTTCATTGGTTGGAATGTCTTCTACAAAATCCAGGCAATCCAGGAAAACCAAATGAAACTGCTCCCATTCCTTGCCAATCTTTTCTGAAGCCTCTGCATCCAACACTACCTCAGCCAAAGTCCATTCTGTGCCAAAAACAATTGTAAGCCGCCTCTATAGCCAATGTGACTTACCCTGAAGGGGTGCGCATTCTTCCTGGTTGATGAACTTTTCAAATTGATCCTCCAAATCTGGGCCTTCTAAGTTCCCCTTATCTGATGGCTGGGAAGACGTAGCCTGTTGCACAACAGCATTCGCTGTGCCTCAATGAGTAGGATATATATTAGATTATAGTATATTATATATAATCACCTTCTGATTTCTCAGCTGTCTGGTCTCCTAGGACTAATATCAACCTGTTCAGCAGAGAGGGGAAATGAAATACCTGATATGCCTGGCGACTGTTCTGTAGAAGTTTCTGAGAATGGAGACCCTTTGGCTGGATCCGCCTGGATCTGCGCATCTGAAGCTGCTGTTAAAGATGCAAAGGAAGAAAATAAAACAGAACCTGAAGTTGAGAGCGATGTGGGCTTAGCATTCTCATCAGGAGCTGCACTATCCGAACTATCTGAACTCTGCTCCACTGCTGGTTCCAAAGTCTTCACTTGAGAATCAGCGCTGGCAGTCGTAGTAACAATTGGGCCTAAAGGAAGTCAGATGGCAGAGGGCCGGAAAAAGCTTACCTTCTTCTGCTGAAGGAACTGATTTCTCAGATTGCCTCCCTGGGTCTTCTGGGATAGCTATGTGTATTTCAGACAGGCTATATTATATTATATTATACTCACTGAGGAAGGTGGCACCACCCTTCGATGGTGTAACTCCCTCTATCTCCAGAGTTAAAGCAAACATAATATGTATGTAATACACCTACCAGAGCTCATGGGGACATTGTCGTCTCCCACAGTTTCTGCCACTGAGTCAAAGAACAAAATCACTAGTGCATTGGACCTACTAGGTGGATCCTGGGCAGTGACAAGTTTGGACCCAGAGGGTTTGGAGACAGAGTTGGAGGAGCCTATGGAATGATCAGAGTGAGAAAATGAAGTGTTATGCCTACTCTGTTTGCCAGAGCTGGAGGATTCCTTCCCTGTGGCTGAACACTAAGACAAGGGCATCTGTAGCAAAATCAGACTCACCTTCCACTTGCGTGATCATAGTTTCCATGGCAGATTCAAAATCTGACATCTCAAAGCCTGCTTCACTTAGACGGTTTTTGGACTTGAGATCAATGCCGCCATAGCGGGCATTGTGGTAGTACTTCTTCATGCAGTCTAATAGATGATTTCTATTGCTGTGTAGCAAACTCCGTGTGAAATAGCAATTCGAGTGTTGGTGTGCTCACCGATGATAATGCTGCTGTCGAGTGGCATCCTTTCTTTGTTCTTCTGTATCGTATTTGCGAGGTCCACCCATTCGTGCAAAGATATGGTGGTGTGCAGCTTGAAAGAAAGCCGTCGAAATGGATATGGCCCATGCGTGTATGTACAATTCACTAGAAAAAAACTCAGTTTATCACTTCAGACCATCGCACAAAGATTCAGCTTGTGCCCAATGACACATACCAACGTAAAGCATGACTGAATTGAGCGAGAGTGGGGGTTTGCAGTGTGCAGTGCAATTGCACCGATTTTGAGGCAGCCGCTGTAGCGAAGACTTCAAGTCGATGGCTGCAAAATATGTGCTCATCTATCATTACAAAATAGAGTTCTGAAGTCGTACCTGAACCTATCAATATGTCAACCACTGTCTTTTTGGCCTTTGAAAGTGGTTAGAATGTCGATGATGAGTGAGTCTCAAAGAAGGCACTTATTTGGTCTGGTCACGATTGCCTGTGACATCACACATTCTCACCTCAAACTTATTCACCTGTTTATCAAGATTGTCATAGTTGCAATGCCCGTAAGTATTGGGGCTAATGTGATCTATTTCTAAAGTAGTTATAGACCTTTGCGGAAGACCAGCTCATGTTCATGGTTAAGACCATACCAGCTTTTCTCGCAGTAAAAAATGAAGAGGATCACAAACATTGTTTCAACAAAGTCATTGGACTGTTTACAATCTGCTACCCTGTCACCTCCTGTGGACCGTTCTTGTGCAACCGAAAAAGTGAGATAGCCACAGCAGAAAAAAACTTGCGTTTGGTGCGTATTACCGATACTCTTGTCTGTCGCCTCATTGCCCTAGGCTGTACGTGCAGAACTAACATACTTGGTCTGGACTGCCATTCGGGAGATGCTTGTTTTTGCAATGCATATTCCACACCAGACGATGATGTCATCAACAAGGACCATCTGTATACGTTAAGTGGACTTACTATGTTGCGGAAGTTGGGATTCGAGGTGCGAGAGGACTATGAAAAGAAGGATTTTCTGAGCATCCTCGCCAAGATCATTGCTGAACTTGCGTTGGCGTCTCCAGTCCTTGCACTGTGAGGCACTTTCTTGGTAACCGAATATGTACTGGTCTTTATAAAGGCACGTTTACAGACACATCGCAATAATGGAAGCTTCCTGAAGAATGCGATCCATTCCTTGAACACATTTGGGGGCAGACAGAATGAAAGCTTATTGAACACACTGGAGTTTATCGAACAGCGGCCACTCTCAGTGACCAGCAGCGACCTTCTTCTTACCTCTCCACCCTCTTCTCTTACTTCTCCACCCTCTCACCACCCCTCTCACTATGTCGAGCGTCCAGAATAAACACCTACTCTGACGATTGGTGCCCAACTATATGTACCTGAAAAAGTGTGTCAGCGGTCGAGCATGTTGCACACCCGCTTTCTACTGTAATGAGGATCACCGTGATATTTCCAGTTTGGACATATTCTATGTCGTCTCAGTTGCCAGCTTCCCAGGAATTTATACTTGCTGGTGAGTATTGATTAATGTGAACTACCAACATGCTCATATAGCTAATAGGACTGACTGCCTACCCGACTGTCAAGATGCTCGCAAGGGGTGGACCTGGTGTGTTGGAGGCAGTTTAGATGAAGCAATGAACATCTGGGAGGCAAGTTGCACCTCAACAGGTTGCCAGCATCAGCTTCCCGGTTTCGTCCCACCTCTGCCAATGCGAGTAGTGTGGCTTCTGTCCCCCGCCCCCACTGCTGAAAGTCCCAGGAAGAAGGTCCAGACCCCCTCTCGTTCCAAGAGTGCGACTCCTGGCCCTTCAAGCACTGTTAGCACTGTCGCTCCATCCCGAGCTCGAGCAATGCGATGATTCAGATGTTGAGGGAGATATCAACATACCTCATAGCCGAGTGCTTGACTATCACACCCATTCAAATACAATCTGAGTCCAACCCGTATCCCCCCTCAAACATCAACCTGACCCAGGATGTGTTCAGTCGCAATCCTTACCAATAACCTTCGACTTTGGTGATCATTTTGAGCCAGCGGACCCAGTGGAATTTGTGGTGGATGCAGAAATAAATTTGGACAAGCGGAAAAGGCTTGGGGCCTCAGTGAATGCAGTTCATTGTGTAGGTTTGCGCTGACACTGGTCTGTATAGGATTTTGCATTGCGACAGTGGGTGGGGCATCCTGAACTTCAGGATTGGCCAGAGGGCTATCGTGAAGACTATCTTCATGAGATGCTACGAGGTGATGCTCTTCGTGCCTCCAAATGCAGCATCACAACGTGCGGACGCTCAGGCACTCTTTATCATTGCGAATCATGTTTTGGATGGGTTTTGTTGTGCTCCTCATGCTGCTTGGAGGCACATGCTTTGCATCCTTTACATATTCTACAGGTACGCCCTACTTTTCATGCTTTGGTAAGGACTGACGAGGCCAAGATGTGGAATGGTTCATTTTTTCAACGTACTACACTGTCTGAACTGGGCTTGCGAGTACAACTCGGTCATTTTGGTGGACCTTGTGACAATCCAAAGTCTGCAGACAAAGGGTTCATGGTAGTGCATACCAATGCGATTCAGGTAGTCAATGTCGACTTCTGTGATTGTCTGGGTCACCTTCCCTGGTATCAACAGCTTCTGCAAGTCGAGTGGTATCCGGCTACTGTACAACATCCCAAAACATGCTTTACTTTCCGTGTACTCGAGCAGTTTCATGCGCAAACGTTGTCTGACAAGGTATCAGCCTATGGATTCTACAAGAGCCTCGAACATCTAACCGACAACACGGAAATCCGAGTGCCGAAGGTATGTGTAACTAGCCGTCCTCCCTTGATATCTGACTGACCTACCTCAGGCTCGCTACAAGTCTTTTCTCCGGGTGATTCGACAATATCGACATCTCATGTTGATGAAGCGTTTTGGACAAGGCCATGTACAAAATGGGATTGCTACAATGAAGGCTGGAGAGCTCGCAATGACTTGTGGGCATGTCCGAAGCCTGGTTTGAATATCCCTGATGACTGGTGTGAGGTTACACCGCCTGAGAACATGTAGCTTCTTTACCTAATTCAAATCTTACACTGACTTTCACCAGGTTCCTTTTCATGCTGATTGTTGCTGTGGATGCCAATTTTCGTCTCAAAAACTTACACTGTTCCAATGACCGAGCCGACCCTGGTCTTCACACTGGACTCGCCTATTTCATGGAGGATGCTCTGTATAAGGAGCACTACCATCGTTATGCAACGCAGAAAGATGTAAGTGGCATTTCTATTCAGTTCAGACTTGACCTGTGATCAGATTAGCACCTGCAGCGGCTTTCGTACTTTAGCTCAGGCAGAAACAAGGGATACTACAGGGTTGAGGACTTCGGGTGTCTGCATGGCAGTTTGTGCATGACATGAGGTTATATTTGGCCAGGGTGTTGGAGACTTGCAAAAGGGCGAGAGGTATGTCGTTTTCAGGCAATTGTCTCCCAATTGAACCTATTCAGATACTGCAATGTCGACTATATCGCTCTTCTGGCACTACTACCATACATTATGCTATTCGCTATCCTCATTTCGTATGACATTGCCTGTCAATGGCATAAGTTTCTGCCTGAACGTATCAAGCATATGCTGGACAAGTTCAGTCCGATGCGTGATGTGCCGTTTTGCTTTGCGGTACCCAAGTGCCACTTGCCTGGGCATCAGCTCGAATGCCAGCCTCCACATTCACTCAATTTCCTAGAAGGTTCTGGTCGTACTGATGGCGAGGGTATTGAGCGGGGATGGGCAAGTCTGAATGCCTTGGCAAGCTCAACGAAGGAGATGGGACCTGGGTCCAGGCATGACACCATCAATGACCATATGGCACACCACAACTGGCAGAAAAATGTGTTACTAGGTTCGTAGTGTTGATATCATCTGCTCAGTATATCCTGACTTTCTATTCAGGTCCTCTTCTTAAACGACGATATATGATAGCCCATTTTCAGCTGGCGCATCAATGGCAAATCCATTCAGAATTTACAGACGTGGTAGATGCTACTGAGGTTGCAGCCTGGACTGCTGAGGTTGATGCGTGGTGAAAGGACATGTTTGGGAAGGACGTTTCAAACCCATTCTTGACAAAGCATGACCGTAAGTGATCTAGTATTAACCAGTGTAGCTATATTGACATTGTTGGAGATGAGAGTCAGAAAGTCGTGCTACTGCGCTTAGCAGAGGAGGAATGGCTGGAGCTAATCAAAGAACATCGGCCTCCAGGCAAATCTACGCTGTCGTCTTTTATTGAGTTGGGATTAACCATGGAAGACCTGCAGTAAATTTTGTTGGTTATCCTCATTGTCCATACTAACAGTTGACCAGACAACGAATACTGGCTGATCTTGATGTCTCTGCTGATTTGTCAATCAAGATTACTGCGGCTGCTGACATCCAACGCCGTCGAATTCAGCTTCAATGCCACCTCGTTGCCTTTCAGAAAATGCAGCCTCTTTACATGCCATCGGTCACTGAGATTCTCATGGAGGATGAAACACCTACTGGCAATGACTACGATATTGAGTGGGCCAAGTTGTGGCTGCCCTCTGACCTCAATTGTGCTGCTCATGACACATGTAACAAAGGTCTCGCCAGGAAGGAGGAGCTTCTGCGGGAGGCTCAATGTTTTGACTCTCTTGAGAGGATCCATATGGTTGAAAGGGGCAAGCTGTCGATGGTTCAGTACCGTAACCGTAACCTGCGTGGGCAGGCTCAGAATCTGCGAGCTCAAGAAGCATTCACAGAGCTGAAACGAAAGTCGGATCTCATAGCTGCGAAGTACAAGCACGCAAGACAAGCATTGATGGCTCTCCGAGGACCTGGGGAGTGGGAATGTCGATTGCGTGCACTCTCACCATCTGATATCCGGGGTCCTGGTGGTAGTGTCGCCGACATTGACAAGCCTGGAACAAATCAGAATCAGGATGAAAGAAGAAATGACGTGCAGCAATGGAGGTATGGGCTCAGAAGTTACAAGAAGAGCGGGACATTGGTCAGACAAGTCAGCATGTGGGTGAGGGAACTCATGAGGTATCGTGGATATGGATAGATCCAGCTGTGTTACAGGCAGCGGCTGCTGATGGGTCTCGTCATGAAGGTTTGTCTCAGTCTGTTGGTAGGGGGTTTGGTGTTGATTCCCCAAGCAGCGATCAAAATTGAATGGCTGAAGAGCCGTGAGCGTGTCAATCAGTGGGCCGAGGAGGCTGCTCTCATTCCTGAGGAGATGAGGAGGGTTAAGGTGTCATTGTTGGTCCAGTCTGCTTGGTGGAGGGAACGACAGAGTGGATGGGATGGAGCCGATGAGTTGTTAGCTGGTGGTCTATGCACGTACGCCCGCCAACAAGCTGATGTTTCTGATTGTTTGCATACTCATTTCACGGCATTGTGGGATGGTACTCATGATTCTGATATACCTGGAGAAGAGGATCCTGAGGAAGATTCTGAGCTGCAAGCTGTGGAGGCCTGTTTTGATAGAATGGTTGATTTAGAATGATGTCCTTTTTTGTATTTTGTTATTTGTAATCATCACGGGTTACGGCCCCCCAGCCTGATATTATGTGACTTGAAAGTGGGATGGTAAAGCAGGGCACCAGAAAGCCTTTTTGGATGGTTATAACTGTGAAAAAGGCATATTTGACCTTCTTGGTTATAACCACATTTTGAGGCTTTTGTAAAGCTGGTTGTAACCATGTGAAAAGGCTTTTTGATGGGGCAATAGGTGGGTACCCACAGTTCAGGAAGGATATGGTGATAAGTCTCTACCTACAACTCGAATGAAAATTTACCTTATCAGCTAACTGTGGTTCCCTGGTGGATATACTCTGAAAGAGACGAGATGGAGAGGAGACGCAATGAAGAGTTGCAGAAAAGTCATTTACCCCCAGAACCAGCCACTACATCTCAGCCAATACCCAACAGCATGGAGTCCGAGTTGTCTGAGCTTTCCGAATCTGACTCGGACAGTGACATTGACAGTTCCAGTGACATTGACAGCTCCAGTGACAAGGACAATTCAGTCAGATGTGGGCTTAAACACGATGGCAACGATGATGACGTCTGTTGGATACAACTGGATGATGAAGAAGTAGCAATCAGAAAGTTGGCGCAATCCTTACTGCCAGATCCTACTCGCATTCTCACTCAAAAAGAGTTCAAGTCCACTCGCATCACCTGTAAAAGCCTATACGTGCCAGAAGTTGTGTGTGTGGACAATGAAGACAAGCTGCTTGAGCTTGACCAAATGGACCAAGCAGCCGTTGTGGTACCACCCGTCCTGATTAGGCAGCCATTCTATAGTTGGATGACTTGTGCATGGGTCCAAGTCATTGATCCTCATTCTGAGAAACTTGCACAGGAAGCTGACATTGTTAAGAGGGCTATTCGACAGACTCTTGATTGGTATTCATACTATCAGACTAGTGCAACCTTCCACTTACATTTGATCAGGAGACGTCAATCTGGGGCAACAAAGAGTGAACATGCTGGAAAATCACAGTCGCATATTGGGAAACACCAGCGAAGAAGAAATAAAAAACAAATCACCGCCTTCAAAGACTATTTCTGTTTTCATGATCTGAAAATGCCTCCAACTACCATCCAGTCATTCAATACTAAAGCATTCTTGGATAAAAGTCACAGGCTCAACCCATCATCCCAGATACCATCTGACGAGTTAACTGTATCAATCAGAAGGTCATATAGTAGGAGAAGAAAAGAAAAGAAGAGGGAGAGGAATAGGGAGAGGAAAGCACAGATGAACACGAAGAATAGCGTAACAGACTCGGACGAAGATTAGCTTCTGGGAATAGAAATGATGCGATACTATGATCAGAAAGGGGAAAAAACCCTAACATGCTAACAATGTTTGGTTGATCAATGATTCCAAAGTTTTTGCCCTATTTTGGTTGCCTCCGCTGATCAGTCAACAGTCGAGAATGAAATGGTGCTGTGGTATTCAATATAGCAAGTTCTCAGCTGCTTGCACAGATTCTAACTTACCACCGTATCAGAATGACAGCGTTGTTGAAATCGAAAATGCTGGTGATGAGCACAGAGGCCTTGTGAGTGTTCACATTCAATTCATGTGACCAGTATAGTTACTTGAACTCTTTGCACTATGGCCATGAATCGAGTTGGGCTCGATTCATTAATTGGCTCGTTCTAGGACAGGGGATCGAGTTGGGCTCGATTCATTCAGTTGCTCAGAATGCCACTGCCAAGTTGTTCCGCATGAGTCATCAAACCTCCCCCAAAGTTGAAACAAAGCAGTCAGAATCGGCAACAGGCGGACGCGTAGGCTCCCTTTGTCTTTGGTGATCCATTGCAAGTTCCTCTGGCTTCCACTATGAGCAATGCTAGTCCCAACTTGAAGGCTAGTCCATCATTTACTTGTCGATATATTGTCGATATACATTTGCTAACAATAGTCACAGTATATTCCAGTTGCCTCCACCGATATTCCAGAAGCTATAAATGCTGTAGCAATTTGCCCCAGTGGCAAAGTCGTCGTGTCCAGTGGTGAGTCACTGGTTTCTATTGCATACAATTCCAAGTACTGATAATTCGTAGGAGACGACCAAAGAATCCGTGTCTGGCTCTTATACGAGCATAGGCTCACCCAGTGGCAAACCATAAAAAATCTACATTGGGGGCAAATCATGTCTTTGCATCTTGTTGAGTCCAATACCACTAAATGTCTGTTACTTTGCTTTGGAACCGGTTGAGGGTATGTGGGGTGGGCATGGCAGCAGCACAGCAAGGTAAATACCTAACTCACATATCTAGTATCAACATTAAATTTCTTTCCCCAGTGGTTTGACATAGATGGAATGGTATCAGAATGCGCATTTACTGACACAGAGGGTGTCACTAATGTCCGTTTTGACTTCCTGAACCAATGTCTAGCAGTTGCTGGCATCAATGGTTCTTTCACAGTTCTCTTTGTTGATTTTGATGGTAAAATAGCTTCATATCTCTCTGCGTGTCAAACTTTCTCACTCCCATAATACCAGATGCGAAACTAAGCCGAATGTTTACAACAAAGCTCGATGACATCTTGTGCAATGTCTGTTTCCTCAGAGCAAGTGCCCAGCTTGTTGTGTTACACGGCCTTCGGAAAAGGAAGGTGTGGTGTTTGAAAGCTGACGACAGTAGTGTTATGATGGCTAAAGAATACCGTGGCTTAATGTAAGTGGTAAGCGCTTAGTATGGATGGCATAATATTAATATGTCTGTCTGTAGCGGGCATGGGGCCCTTTCTAATAATTCCAAGCTACACATCATTCAGAACCTTTCCACTGGGAATTATGATCTCCATGCCTTTGGAGATGAATATCCGATTCGTTCCCTCAAAGTGGGGTCTACTGAAGCGATAACCATGCCTTGTTACTTCACCAAAGACGATCACGTTGTTGTTCTTGCAGGCGATGATGGACGGGCACATATATGTGAGGTAGGGACTGGGTGTCAACAGCAAGTCCTTGTACACAGAGATGGTGTGTTATCTAGTGTTGGTCATAGCGGTGCTGATTCTCAGTAGGTTCCACTGCGATTGAAGCGCTGGCTGTTGTCTCAGATTCACATCATTTTCTAGCTGTCGGTTCTACTGAACCAGCCATCCTTTCGATCTGGAAGAAGCCTCAACTGGTGAGGATAAACTATGTTACACTTTTGAATGTTGAATCGAATCACTAGGTGCCAAAGGTGTTCCACCTGCCACCTCAAGCGATCCGGTTGTCTCAATCTTCGCCAACAACAATACAAGTTCTCACTGTCCTGAATGTGATGGTGTCGGTGCTCATGCTAACGATCTGGTGTATACCAGATTGGCAGGACAAGTTGTATGAAATATTGAACAGATCGGGTTTAGCATACAGTTAGTACCACTTAAGCTTCAGAATTGCTATGTTGCAAATTACTACAGCTCATTCAAATATCAATTCGTCTTTATTTCAAACTCTAATGTTTGGTTAACGTTCTTGTAATCCGCAATGGTAATTTGCTTGAACACGTGACTAAATTGTCACTCCATCATGAACACCATTTCGGCAATGGTGTACATGTACCGCAATTCAAGTTGGCCTCGGATTGCTCCCTTCAAATCTAGTTTCAACTCTTTGCTGTCTCCCATGAACACCATTTCAGCAATGGTGTACCGCAATTCGAGTTGGCCTTGGATTGCTCCCACCAATCCCCAATTCATAGTATCAGCGCAATCTACCTGCACTGTGAAACAACAAGACGTTGTTCAAACCAAGTATTGGTCCTCATCAAGGCCTCATTGGTGATTCTGGGTTTCGCACACTGTCTCTGTCTGAACGCGGACAAGGCTGTTGTTGGCTGTGTCATTATAAAGTCATGATATATCTACATTGAATCAAGAGGTGAGTAATCTGGGAGAAGCCTGTCTCCAAGCTAATTTTGTTACTGCATGAACAAGACTGGGAAAACATGTGTATGAAGAGTCATACTTATATGGGAGTTCACGTCCGAACTGTCATCAGGGTCTGGAGCTGAAAAGTTTTCAGTGGTGGGTTTTGAATTCATACAAGCTTCCTGGAAGTTCATGTGGGGAAGGATTATAGGTAATCTGTCGAGCCTTCCACTTCCATTGCAAGTATCTAGCTCCCTCAGACCTGTCTTTGTGCTCACAACTGATCAGAAAAACCCTTGGCCGTCGTGAGACTTGAACCCCTCCATATTATCACCTTGAGGCATATGCATGCATCGACTCACCACACATCAGCTCACCTGACAATGGTGTCACAAAGAAACAGACAAAGATGAGAGATGGACAAAGGGTGCACATGCGGGCCTAGGCTGATATAAATCTTGCATTTCCAGACCCTCTCTTTGCAACTCTTTCAATCTTTCGCTTTACTTTTGTCAGTATGGAACTCGATCTTCACTCTGTCTTTGACATCATCACATTGATGATCATCTATGGCTCACAGGCTTATGCCACTGTGCTGCTGATGCAGCTGGTGTACTCCTTTTCTTTGGTAAGTTCTGCTTCCCTACTTTGTGTTATTCTAATCATATGCAGTCTGTCTTCAATTTCCTCCCCATCCATCAGCCCACTACCATGGGCTTTGTAACAATGGTGATCATTATTCTTGAAGCATTATGGAAGGCAATACCGAGATTGTGAATGTAGCTGTAGGCGGGATTTTCCTGGTAAGAGAGGGCATTGTACAAGCACTCACTCTCCTGCTAAACACTTACCAGTGGTTTGCCTGGGGTTCCACCCCTCTCATGCTTTCACTCCCAGAAGAAGACAGACAGATAGAATACTGTACCTGTCAGTATACCGAATGCTCGGATGATGAATGCTCGGATGATGACACGGTCGTTTTGATGGACCTGACAGAAGATGAGGAGGTCGCTAACAACCTTCTTTTTGCCTCGACAGCCTCTTTCTCCGACTGCTCTGATGGGCTTCACCACAGCTGCCCTGCCTCACCAGCCAGATCAGTGGCACATGCTTCTATGTCGTCTTTCTGTGCCGGCCAACAAGATTACTCAGCCTACCCTCCTTCTCCTGTCTGCAGCAGCCAAGAGGACTACCTGGCTTGTCCTCCCTCTCCTGTCCGCACGAACCCATACAGTTACGCAAACTGCCCTCCTTCTCCCACTAGATTGGTGGTTTGGGAGGTCAACTAATACTACTTGCTCTCTCTTCATCAGGCATAAGTCCACTTCAATAGAATTTCTCGCATTCTTGATTTTACCCTTTTTTACATCGGTCTTTTTGTTTTACAGTAGTAACAGACAAATGTTAATACATTTGATTTCTAGTAAGCCTCACGCTTCCGAGGATCCGCTGACGGGTTTAAATTCTCTAATACTTCTAATTAGCCAATGGTGGCTTTCACTTCATCCAGTGGCACCAAATTTGGTCGCCTAAGCACGTGACCAAATAGCCACCAGCAATGGTGTACATGTACCGCAATTCGAGTTGGCCTTGGATTCGGTCCAACGGGATTTGATGCCATCCCTTGGGAACCTCTATTACCTTCCAAACTTTCGACACTGTTCTCTGCTTCAAATCTGGTCTCAACGCTTTGCTGTTGTCTCCCATGACCCCTACACCATTTTGGCAATGGTGTACCACAATTCGAGTTGGCCATTCAAACCTGGTCTCAACTCTTTTCAGTATCCAAATTCCCCCATCGCCGTCCTTCAGCTGTATGTCTTTGATTTTATATATCCTTTATTCCAAACATATCGTACAGTGTCGTCCCCCAACATGGATTTTAATATTCTTGCCGCCGAGCCCTTCATCCCAAACTACAGACCTTTCATATTCGCTTGAGGAATAATCTCTGCAATGGTGCGGTGTTTCTTGTCTTCCTGAGGTCATCAATCCCAGTGTTTATCTTGACTTTGAACTCAAGCATCATTTTCTAAATCTGTACAGCGCAATTTTAATGCCGATCCAACTTCGGAAATCCATGAATAGATAAGGTCAGTCAGTAATATGATCAGTAGGCGATTGAAGGACTCACCTCAGTCTTCTTGATCGACCACTCAGTGATTGATGACTGCAACATGACTTCACTCCAACACTGAGCCCACCCCAGGCTGGTATCTACGTATACAAATTGCAGAAATGACGAGCATTAAAAATCCTTCGAAGAACTTGAGGACAACCCGTACACAGGTTCTGGTTTCCCGATTGTCACAAGTGTGAAATGGGGTAACTCTTCCTGCATTACCACTGATTCCAACTTTCTGATTCATCAAATCAACTCAGTCTTCTGCTGTGGTGCTCCGAGTATCTCTTTGACGTATTCGCAACTGTTGCAACATTGATCTGCAGGGTGGTTCTTGATTGAACTTGCATGGAATTTGATCAGGCAGCATGCCTTTGATTGATCTGTGGTGATCTGATGATGAGGGGAGTATCTCTTCTCTTTGATGTATTTGCGATTGTTCATCCATGGGGTGGTCCTTGAGAGAACTTGCATGGAATTTGATCAGGCAGAACGCACATCACTTTGGTTGATCGGTGGTGATCCAATGATGAGGGAGCATCTCTCCTCGTATTTGCAACTGTTCATCGTTCATCTGTGGGGTGGTCCTTGATGCATATCCGGGAGCTCTCTGGGTAGCTTGATCATTTATGATGTCGTTCCATCCAACTTGCAAGTACCAATCAGTTGTCATTTGAGGATGTTCATGGTTAAGATACTGAACGAGTCATTCATGTGCCATACCTCAGTGTGGTGAGTGGTACAACATGAGCCCGAGCCACTCAGTCGAGGATCATTTGGTTTATATGTGAGGGGACTGGTGTTGAAAATTGGAAAAGAAGTTGGTTTTCGCAGAGTGTACAGTCCAGAGTAGGAACGGAGATCAGTGACATTTGCGAACCATTTGCAAAAGGGCCGGCCCTAAACAAAAACAAATAAGACTTCTCTATCATCACCGTCGCTGTAGACTTTGCTGTTCTTCGTCATTCCACGGTCTTTGTGCATCCTGCCTGAATTCTGGGTCTTCTGACTTGCTCTGCTGTGTCCATTGTTCGCTCTCGCTCAGCTTTCGCTGGACAAGTCACTCACTTCAATTTGTTGCTCAGTTTTCGTTGTTCTTGTTCAGATAATCATACATAAGCCCACCACCTTTGTGAGTCTAATTTTCTGACCATCATGCCGCATGCAACTTACCATGGCACCCCACAGAAAAAAAGCTACACCCCCAGTTTGTTTCATACTGGTGCCAAACCAGACACCAAGGCAAACAGAAAAACAAATGCAGACCATATGCGAAAATATCAGCTATGGCTGGGTCCTATGGGTCCTCGACAAATTCTCAACGACTTTTTGACCCCAAGTGAGCCGAAAGAAGGGTACCAGTCCTTGGACGACACCGCATTGAATATCTTTAATTCTCTCCAATATACGGAAGAAGAGAAAAGATTGGAGAGCAAACTCTCCAAGAAATTTGTAAGTCTTCAGTTTACTTTAGGTTGCAGTTTGTTCATTTCGCCCTGTTAGGCTGACCACTTTCGACAAGCTGCAAGAGACCATCCTACATTGGTCAACAACCTACAGGTCGTTCATGGCGACCTTATAGACACCACCACCACTTCCGATCTCTGAATCGATGCCAACATTTACTATGGCGATGTCCAAGGGCTGGACGAGAGGCCTGTTCAGCTAGACCGAACGGACGTCCCTATCGAGTGGAAGACTCATTGCAGCAAAGACCATGACCCATTCAGCGACACCTCTCAGGAATTTATTTGCCAGACGGAAGCCGCCAGGCTCATCCAGGGAGAACTTGTCAACTACGCCAATTTGGTTGCCAAGTATCAATACAGAACACATATCTTTCAGTTGTTCCTGTGTGGCACAACGGCTCGCTTCCTTTGTTACGATCATGCAGCTGCTATTGTCTCTGAATCGTTCAACTACATCACGAATTTGCCACTCCTAATCGAGTTCCTCCATCAACTATCTCATCTAACCCGAGCCGAGTTGGGGCATGATGTACGCTACAGTACTGCACTCACAAAGGACGATCGTAAGCTTGCCAAGGAAAAACTCAACTGTTTCTCTGAAGGCCAGAAGATGCCGCATCCGATGGCATCTCTAACTGTCTGCGAAGAAAACAAAGAACTGCACAGGCTCCTTGTGTGAGAACACGTTAGAGAGCGCAAGACCATCATTGGACGAGGCACTCGGGCCTTCCCAGTTTACGATACCAAGGTTGGCGTGGTCAAATTCTACAAGGAGTGCTGGCAGACTGATAACCTCACTCCGGAGGCAAATACACTTTGTGTACTCGAAGATCATGGTGTTCTGAATGTTCCTACTCTCTTTCTAGGAGATATGATTCCTGATCATGTTACGAAGAGCCAAGACTACCTGACTAGCTCATGGTATAAAGGCCATTCGGACTCCATTTGGGCTCGCAGGAGTCATTGGCTACTTCTAAATGAAGTTGGCACCCCGGTCGAATCATTCAAGTCACCGAAACAATTCCTTCAAGTAATGCGTGATGCGTTTGTTGGTATGGTTTTCACTTTCTTTCCACTCCCTCTTAGGCTCTTTCTTAGCACATCAGCAAGTGTTCAAAAACTGTGATCTACTCCATCGAGACATCAGCCTTGGGAATATTATCTATGACATGGATGGGCGTGGCCTTTTGATTGACTGGGAACATGTGAAGACGTTATAGCAATTACAAGAAGGGCTTGGTCACCCGTGGAGATCGGTTCGTTAGCCATCGCTTCCTGTCATATTCGTTTCTAACATACTGTTTCAGGGAACCTGGGAGTTTCTATCAACACAGCTTGGCAGATTCCCTTCGAAGATACACCAGCTGCAGGATGACTTAGAGTTGTTTGTGCATGTGGTCATGTACACACTCCTGTGCTACATGAAGAACGAGTATGACCTTGGGGAGTTAGCAGATACTATGGAAAAGTTGTACAACCAAGACCCAGAACACAAGCTACTGCTATTTAGTAGAGGCTTCACTGACTACATGCGGGGTGAACAGCTGGTCCTACCATATGCACCTCTGCTTGTTCCTTGGATTGAAACCGCTTGTGGATATGTCCAGGAGTGGCTTGCATGCCCATATTCATACGTAAAGAAGATACGCCAAACGCAGACTGTATGCCTTCTTAATTCAGACCCCGTTCCTCCCTCCTTGCAACTTCACAATCACGATGCCCTATCGACTTTGGAATTGTCAACTGGCAACGAATCTTTGCAAAAAGGTTCTACGAGTTCCACCTTGCGATAATTTGTCCTCGAGCCCCGCCGAGCCAATATACAAACCCAAAATGTTGGGTTCTGGCAAAAGGTGACCTGTTGAACAGCGCAGAGGGCAGCTGAAGAGGCAACAGATGGTTCTGAACTAGTCGCCAACTGGTTCTCGTATCTCTTGTAGTGTACATCTGTTAAATGAAACTGTATCATAGCTCTTTAACTGATAGATAGCTACCTAGAAGCTGATTTACAGACTGCCCTCCTTCTCCTGCTACTAGCTAGATTGGTGGTTTGGGAGGCCAACTAATACTACTTGCTCTCTTTGTTAGGCATAAGTCCACTTCAGTAGATTTCTTTGCATTCTTGATTTTACTCTTTTTTTTACTTAAGTACTCTTTGTTTTACAGACAAGTGTTACAACATGAATTTCACTTTGTCCAGTGGCGCCAAATTTGGTCACTTAAACACGTGACTAAATTGTCGCTTTGCTGACTCCATATGCATGAACACCATTTTGGCAATGGTGTACATGTACTGCAATTCGAGTTGGCCTCGGATTGCTCCCTTCAAATCTGGCTGCAACTCCCTGCTGTCTCCCATGAGCACCATTTCGGCAATGGTGTACATGTACCACAATTCGAGTTGGCCTCGGATTGCTCCCTTCAAATCTGGTGTCAATGCTTGGCTGTCTCCCATGACCCCTATACCATCTTGGCAATGGTGTACCGCAATTCGAGTTGGCCTCGGACTGCTCCCGCCAATCCCCAATTCGTAGCACGATGCAATCTACCTGCACCGAGAAACAACAAGACATGTTCGAACCGAGGTCCTCATTGGCAATTCTGGGTTTCGCTACGGACGAGGCTGTTGCTGTTTCACTCAAATGGCTGTGGCATTGTAAAGTAAGTCATGATATCTACATTGATTTGCTATTAACCAGTATACAGCTGTCGAGTAGGAAATTCTATCCACAGGGAACCTCAAGGGTTGGTGAAAACGAGCTGGCGAACTTCGGGCTTATGTGATAAAGGTGTGTTTTGTGTTTCCTTTGTCTGCATTTCTTATGCCACTCTAGACTGGCAGATTTGTCCAAAGTCTCAGGTGCTGAATGCGTGCACACTCGTAAGTCTGGGTTCATTGTTGCCATGATCGACTAATGTTCCTTCAGCCATGGTGCCAATACTTTGATTTGAGCCTGCCTGAGATTGGGGAACTAATCAACTTGCCAAATGCTGGTAAATTAGTTCACAAGCTGGTTCATTTTTTCCCTAAGCTACAGTACATGAATTGGGATTATTGTCCATTCTTTCTAATTGTTGATACAGGCTCCAAGCGCATGTTCAACCAATCACCCGCTCCTTACTTCGCATCGACCTCTCTATCATTCCCGGCTTCCAATGGGAGGAAAAGAGTCATGGAGGTGCTGAAACCTTCCTCATCATGGTGGAAGACGTTGATGGAGAAGTGATTCCTTTCCATGACACCTTCATCCCCCGACAACGCTACGCTGAGCAAGAGCCAACATGACTCTCACTGTCCCAATGTTCGAGCCTGTGCCCCTAATTACTATATCTCTGTCGTCCGTTGTTTCTGACTGGTGGCTATGCTGAAATGAGACTTCCCATCTCATTCAAGCATCTCATACTCCCCGAAAAGTTTCCTCCTCCCACACCACTACTTGACCTTCAGCCGCTACTCTCAGCGCTACACAAATGATTCCCACACTACCAAGCACTCCCCAATCATCATATGGCTATGCATATCACAGAATTTCTGCTCATGTATGGTCCAATCCACAGTTCTTTCGAGCACATCTGCATATATTGGGACTGAGTTTTGGTCGCTTCAGAGCTGGGAGGATGCGAAGATGATCATGAAGCTTCATCTATCACTGCATGATGAAGGGGACTCCATATGATGAACTGTTTTTGGACTCGGTGGAGGTATGTGAGCTAGAACCATGGGCTAGTCTTGGGACAATGCCCAAAGCCAGTTGGGGTGCTCAGAAAGCCAAAGGCAAGGAGATCTTAGGATGGGTTGAAGCGTTCAGGAAGAAGATCGAAACCAGAAAAGCTAAATAGTATCATAGCTAAGACTAATCAAGTATGGTTGGTCATCACACCGAGTCATTCCGGAATCGCATGGTAGTGCTTTGCCCAAGCTCAGGCTCTCTGGAATTTACGAATTCCTGCGTCAGAGAATCATGGCACGCGATACTCTCTTCCTCAGCAGTCCTCATATTCCTCATCTTCTCAATCCCAGTGTCATTGCCTCGGCGCGTCCAACGCATCATAGACGCATTCAAAGCCCCGTTTAGAACATATCTGAGTGTAGAAGAAGCTGAAGCCTTGCTCCATTCTCGGGGAACTCAGCTGACATTGAGAGTGACAAGCGACAGTCTGGATTCCAATATCCGATTATATTGCTGGGCTTATCAGAAACTCTCAGCTGGGTCACAGTCACTGCCCACTGTCTTGCTACAGGCCCTTCAAAACCATGGAATGCAGGAATACCATTTGTTATTGCATTTTTGTGGGTGTACACGGTTATCAGACCAATTGCGTGGCCGACTGTTACAGTGCCGTTTGACTTGCTCATTGTCTACTTTGTGCACTTCGGTGGTTACTATTGGGGCTATCTACTATGGGCATACCTCAACAGGGGCACCGTATCCGTCTATCGCTGTCTGGGCTACAATCACTGCAAACTTGTTGACTGCCTTAACTGCATTGGTCTTGGGGTTGAATATGCCACTTGGAGTTCCAAGCTCGAGAGTAAAGAAAGAGGACATTGTAGGTATTATTCTGATATGCGAGAACTCGCTCAAACCTTTCCCAGGGTCATACAGTGTCTCCAGAAGATTACGTGTCGTCTGTGTGGCAGTGGATGTCATTCTTCTGGGTCTATCCACTTGTGAAATGAGTGTGTCTTTGCTTTCCCTTCATCTTATTGGTATTCATTACTGCAGGGTCAATATACAACCCTTCTCAAACAGGACGTCTATCCCTTGAGCATAACATTCCAGGATCATTTTTGTCAAGTTCACCACCATCTGGTAACACGTCGCTTGTTATAGAGATTCAACTGATGCCATTAGTACCTCATCCCTTCTCCATCGGATCTTTATGGCCAATTCGTTGGATCTCCTGTGCGTCCTCAGCTCTTTCTCTTCAACATGCTAAACCTACCGTCTAGTTTGGACCCAATCCTCCGAATGATTAGTGTTCTCTTCGCATATGCAGGTCCCTACTGTCTTCAGTTCGTATTCCCCTCCTTTCTTGTCATCGTTCACCTTCGTTTCCCTCAAATAGAAATATCCTCCAAATCCTAGACATCCCAAACCCCACACCAGCTGACAAATTCAGAGCATATACCTATGTGTCTCGTGTTCTTCCTTGCTCTCGCAAAGGTGCCGGCTCTCTTGTTTCTGTTTTCAATGGATAATGATTATGCTGACAGTCCCAAGTGGATCTACAAGAATTATGGATCAATTGTCAGGCAGCAACACGTACACGATGTGAATTAATGGCTGCAATGTATGACAAGGCTTTGAAGAGGAAGGATTTCTCCGGGGTTGTTGATAAAGACAAGGACAAAGATGAGAACTTGAAGGGGAAATCTTCTGACACTCAGGCTTTGTCTGGAGATTCCACACCTCGGGGTAACGCCAAGGATAAGGGTACCACATCGCCAAACAGGGGGAAGAAAGGGAAAGCGAAGAAAGAAAAAGACAAATCTGACAATCCTAAAGAGGAGCTGATATCGGAAAGATTGTGAATCTGATGTCTAACAATGCTAATTCTGTAATCTCACCCCCTCTCCTCGTTCGTTCGTCTCCTCACCCTTCTCCTCCTAGATCGTGGAAATACTCACCATCTTGTACGTGCTCTACAGCGCTCCACTTGAACTTGTCATTGGAAGGGTGTACCTCTACCAGTTCATCCCACTCCCTCTCTATTGCCCTCTCTATTGCCCTCTCCATCGCCTCCCACTAACGGCTCTGGACTTACATAGTCTCATGGGCTGGTCTGCCTTTGTAGGTATCATAACCATACTCGCAGGCTGGCCACTCAACAGCTTCATCACCAAACACGCTTTTCGAACTCGAAAAGGGTTGCTGTCTGCGAGGGACAAGCAGATGGGGGTTCTAACAGAATTGCTTGTTGGGGTATGTATACTCCATGCGTGTTGCAGAGGGGGTGCCCTCCATAGGTAAAATACATAAAATTCTTCGCATGGGAAGAACATTGGATTCAGCGAGCTCTTGATGCTAGGGGTGTTGAGATTAAGTGGATGATCAAGTGTTCGTTTTACTTACTCTCCCTGCATAGTGTAACCCCGACCGTCTTTTAGCACGTCTAAACGACCTCATGGGTGTCATAGTCTGGATAAGCGCACCAATTCTAATCACTTTACATTGTTCAGGTTATCAAGGTCCGTGTCTTCGCTCCCCCATTCTTTTTCCTGTTGTCTCATAAACACCTAGGCTGGCGTTTTGCTTAAACGTATTGAAGTGTTTTTGAACGCAGATGAAGTCCCTTCTGAAGTGTCTTCGCTCAAAGATACTCCCCAGATTTCCATCCGTCGTGTAGAGGAACCTTCTCTAGGTCTTGTCAATGCTTCATTCAAGTTTAACGAGGTTACAGAGAAGGATGAGAAGGGTTAAACTGCGGATAGAGCAAGTCAGACTGAAAGTGAGAGAACACTACTCAAGTCAGATTCGGAAGAGATTTCGATGGATCATAGGTTCGAACTGAAAAATGTTTCTGTTGTGTTTCCGGAGAGAGTTGACATTGGTTACGGGTCCAACTGCGAGGTACGTAGTGTTTTCTGGTATTGAGGTGCCGCTCACGTCTTTTTCTCAAAGCGGAAAGACTGCATTGTTGGTCTGTCCCTCATTCTCCTCCCACGAATGATTTTGATCCGTTCTGGATGGCTCTACTATGGCTCTACTGGGTGAAATGACTCTATTAGACGGTCAAGTCATCCTTGCCAAAGACCTCACTATCAAAGAACCCTGAGCTGAAGGCGTTCTGGAGGAGATAACCATTGATGCTAAAGCTGAAATCTGAGAAGCAGAGATGGTGAAGGAGGAAGTGGTGGCAGCGGAAGGCAAATCTATGATGTTTATGGAGATGACAAGCGAGTGAAAGTCCTATCGATGAGCACTGTCCAGACGTGTGTATCTTTTGTTCCCCTGATTGGATACTAATTATTGCACAGGCTCACAGGTAAGATGTGGTTACGTTCGTCAATTCATAATCCAAAGGACGGGTACAAGGCTGGTTCATCCATTTTCATCACTGTCCTGCGACACGGACGAAGAGGGATTAAATATATACAATATGTAACTCTACAACTCTGCAACCAACTCATAGATACACAATATCAGACCCACTGGGTCATTACAAGAAACCGGAACCGCAAAAATCTCCCAGTGGGTAGTACCGCAATATTTACACTTTTTTATGATGCGTCTAACACCCAGACTTTCCAGAAAGAGATGGGCCAACCTCTCTGCCTCGGATCGGGATATCAGTATTACCTGTTGGATTCAGACTTACCTGCTCTAATGTCCTAAGAGGTAAGCACTGTTTTCTTTGCCCACCGTTGAGGCTGACCGTAGCATAGACGTTGCCATTCTTGTATTCTGCATGGAACGTTGCTGGTACGACCACTCTTCAGGTAACGGTACCATGAATCAGGGCTAGGTATCTCAAAAATGTAGAGATGTGCGGGTTTGTTGGCTGCCGACGCCAGCTGGTGCAGAGCCTTCTTCAATTTGCGATGTGCCACCTTTTTGGGGCTCTGGTGTCTCATTCTGACATGTATCAGCAGTGGTAAGTCAATAGAAACAAGTGGAGGCAGACTGACCTGGTGTATGTAGCAGTAGAGGAGAAGAAGTAGATTTGTTCTCGCAGTCACTGGTGTAAGTACTTAATTGAGATACCCATTTTTCTCGAGCTCAGATTTCTGGTTGGAAATGTTTCCCGTCACTTTCTCTGTCTAGTTAGTAAAAATGTCTTGCAAGAGACAGTTTTTTTAACATAAGTTTTCTTTTCTGACAGATAAAATACTACCCTATCGGATGCGGTTTTACGCGTTCAAAATGTTCACCCAAGGGTCTCCTTTCTCTCGGCAGAAATGCTTCACAAGAGACGTGTTTTTTATGTGTTTGAAATAACTGACAAAATGCATACTTTGTTTCAGGCCAAAATGTTTTGCAAAAGACATGTTTTTCACACGTTCAAAATGACTCTAGAAACATTTTCTTTCTCTTTGGACAAAATGCTTCACGAAAGACGCATTTTTCACGTGTCCGAAATGACTTATGAAATGTTTTCTTTCTCTTGGGATAAAAGGCTTCATGAAAAACATGTTTTGCATGCATTCAAAATGCGTCATAGAAGGTATGCTTCTTTTAGAGTTAAAAGACATTCTGAAAGATACACATTAACAGGCATTCCAAAACTCGTGCTTTCCCCTTTGTCTAAATGTTTCTAAAAAGAGCAGCTGGTGGGGGACCCAAAAGTCATTACAAATGGTTCACTGCTAAGTACATTAAAAGGCATTCCGAAACTCGTGCTGTCCCCTTTGTCTGAATGTTTCCAAAAAGAGTGGCTGGTGGGGCACTTAAAATTCATTACAAAAGGTCCGTTTCTAACTACATTAAAAGGTATTCTGAAACTCGTGCTTTTCCCTTTGTTAGAATGTTTCTAAAAAGAGTGGCTGGTGGGAGACTTAAAATTCATCACAAAAGGTCGGGTTTTGAGGTAGTTAAAAGGGGTTGCAATATTT
>QLOY01000540.1:0-18924 GCA_003313965.1 Megacollybia marginata | reverse complement strand
CCATACTAATATGTAAAAAGTTCCCACAGTCATGCTTTGCCTAATCTGGTCACTGTCTAAGCCAGGCATGGAAAAATGAATAGCAGCAACATAATGCCATAAAAAATCTGCTACTAACCATATCTATATATAAAAAGTTCCCACACTTGAACCTTACCTAATAGGTCATTCCCACCATTGAATGTGTTCCCACATTGGTTGAGAAGCTACAGTATATTTTTTAATGATTTTTATCAAATTTTCCTGATTTTCCAGTATTTTATTGGTAGCCCAAGCTAAGAATAGTTGTGCCAAAGTGCCGAAATGCCACTGGGTGGCCACTCCAGCCTGCCATTACAGCCAGATGAGTTGCCCAGGTGCTTTTGCAAAAGGTTTTTTGGGCACTGCCCATTGCTTTTGTGAAAGGTTCACAGCATCGGCTGGCAATTTCTCGTGCTATGTAGTCTGGTGGTTCAAAATGCAAGGTAGTATATACCTGCAAAATACACGCTGTTCTGTCTTCATCTGTATTCTGCTTTCTTTCTTCATTTCCTCCCAGTTTTATACTCCCTAGAACCTTCTAAGCACCTGACTTGTATGTGTATGTGCCATCTACTGCTGCAGGAGTGCCGTGCCATAGGAATGTGTCAGATTATAGTAATCTCAGCATGACACGTCGATCCTGCCTTTAAGTGATGGAGGTATATTGCCGATGTCTTATCTGTGTACCTAAGACAACTTAGTTAGTAGGCAATCTTATTGTGCTCCTTCTGAACGAGACCCATCTCTCAGGTGGTCCACCCGTACTCTCTTAGAAAGTCCCCAGTAGTAATTCTTACCATCAGGACTTCCTTGACTATCTCTTGTGAGGTGTTGTTACACTGTCGGCATATTGCCTGATCAATCATTTCCTAAGCAAACTCGTCATCTTAAGACATCCCTGACCTTGTTCTAAGAGATATGACTTCGATGCTGGAGGCTGACTATTTCGTTCTGTAGACTTTCGATATGATGTATATTGCAGTCAAAGTGACGATGAGTGACTTAGATACAATTGACCGAGCCTTAGGCCCAAGCCAACTCATCTTAAGTCTGATTTGACCACCCGTGGGAGTGATATACTCCACGATCGATGCCACATGCCTCTTATGACATGGGGTACCTTCTAACCTATAGGCTAGTCTCTTAGAGGGTCTTCCTCTTGACTAGGAGATGCCTGGAATTCGCCTTAGGAGGTGTTTTGAAAGATTTCCAGCCTTTGCCAACTAGCAGTCTTATCACTGCATTACTCGCTCTGATCAAAGATGTCATCTCATTTCAAGGTGATGGGTCAGTCAAGCAGTGTAGGGATATGGAGGAATGGGAAATGGTCATTTACTATGAACCCCTCAAACAAAGTATGTCTCCATGCTCATCAAAAATTCATTCAGACTAATATTCACTACTAGCTGTAACTATTGCTCGTGTGTATCACAACCATAAAAGTTGTGTTGACTTCAAGTTTCTCTTTGATGAATTGCAACACCTGGCTGTTGAGGTAGCAGACACACTGATTCTTTTCAAACAGTTTTCACTGGGTGGGAATCTCCTCAACATGACTGCAGATATGGAGCAAGCAGCAGTCCTTGGTGCCACCAACTCCTTCATGGAAACTGTCGATTTTGACTACAGTGACATCAAAGTAGAGGACAGTGAGGATCTAATCCTCTACTTTGTTCATCTATGCTTTGTTGTGAACTAGTATAGAATATAAGTCTCAGTCGTAGTAAGGATAAAGACGACTGTATTGTTTACCTAGTATAGAATATAAGTCTGTAAAATATAAGTATTGTAGAGTATGTATACTACTGACCTCAGTTGTAGTAAGGATAAAGATGACTGAGGCTTACAAATGAGAAATATGAAATATAAGTAATGTCCGAAAATAGAAATAGTTACTTGATATGTTAACCGAGAGTCTAGGGGTCTCCGACAACACTCCCCCAGACCCAAACAGTGCTCAGTTAGGGATTACAAGGTCATGTCCATGCCTAACATCTCCAAGTACCCTCGGAAAACTGGTCCTGATAACGGTTTTGTGAAAATGTCTGCAGGGTTCTGATTCCCTCGGACTTGGTGAATGTCAATTTTGTCATCTGCAACGAGCTCTCGAAGAAAATGGTGGTGGAAATCAATGTGTTTAACTTTATGGTGATCTTTGGTATTCTTTGAGAGATGGATAGAACCAGTGTTATCACTGTTCAGTTGTGCTGGCTCTTCTTGTGGAAATCCTATCTCATCGCACCAAGAATACATCCACCTAGCCTGTTGCAAGGCTCGAGCTAATGAGACGTACTCGGCTTCAGTGATGGATAAAGACATGGTCACTTGTCTTTTTGAGCTCCAAGACACAGGGGTTCCTGACATTGTGAATACATATCCTGAAGTAGATTGTCGGGTGTCCCTACATCCCGCATAGTCAGCATCAACAAATCCTACTGGTCGAAACCAGTTTCTTGGGGTAACGCCATTGGGTGGAGGACGATAGGTGAGTTTGTAATGTGATGTTGCTTTGAGATATCCTAGGAGGTGCATGAGTGCGTGCCAGTGCTCTATTCCAGGGTTCTCTTGAAACCAACTTAGGTTTTGGACCGCATTAGAAATGTCAAATCTGGTGCCCACTTGTGTGTACATCACCTTTCCCATGATTTTGGCATATGGTTTATCCTCCATCTCCTTGGATTCGTCAGTTGATTTCAGGGACATTGTTTCAGACAACTCTTGTCCAATTGGTTCAGGCATTGATCTGCTTCCAATTCCGGATAGTCCGTACTCTTTGAGAAATGAGTGAATGTAGTGTTGTTGAGAGAAAGAGATTTTGCTAGATTCAGAATTCCACATCACCTTCAATCCAAGTAGCTTCTGTATCTCCCCCAAATCCTTTATCTCATAACACTTCTCAATTTCTTCCTTCACTAATTCAGCAGTTTTTGGGTTTGATGAAGCTCCAAACACATCATCAGTATACGTGTTAGTGATGCTGAAGTTACCATCATTGTCCCATTTGGTTTGTACGCAAGGATCTGCCTTCGAGGTGTAGTATCCGATGTTCTTATACCCATTGTCAAGTTCCTCAAACCAGTTTGCAGCCCCTTGCTTCGTTCCATATAGCGTCTTCAGTAATTGACAAACCCAATCTTCCTTCCCTACGACTTCATGACCCAGAGGTTGGCGTATATACACCTCCTTAATATCACTATTCAAGTAAGCCGAGGTGAAGTCGATTTGCCAAGGGGTTTAGCACATGCAAAATGGTTCGTTCTCCTCCATTCTTTAGCCTCCACTGATCTCTACAATACTGGCAGTGATGTCCTTGACTTTGAGTCCCTTGTCTCAAAACCAGATTTCAACTGTCTACTGGACTTCCTGTACCTCAAGAATGAAGAGGAGGTGGCTGAGTTCACTCGGTTTGTTGCTGAACTTGATGTGGCTGGTCCAAAATGCGACAAGATTAGAAGTAAGTGCACCGCTACTCTAAGGTGATGTTCTCATATGATCCTGTAGCTTGGTGGAAACATAAACTTGACAGCAAGTGGATCCTTGGCTGTCTTCTGAAGTTTCAAAGCAAGGTTTTGTCAACCAATTGGGATATCCTGCCTTCTACAACCAACACAATGGAAGGTCAGCATGCACAAACAAACAAGAAGACTGGAATCAAGTTATCGCTGGTTACAGCTATCAAGAGGTGAGCTTCCAACCCACCAGGTTCTTCATCTCATGGTTCATTGGCAGTGCTTGTGAAATTGATGAAGCTGTAGCATGTGAAATCACAATGTCAATAAAAACTGGTATCCTGTCCAGTATACAGACTGACTTGGTGCACTGTACTGCTCGCTGTATCCAACGACATGCTGCTGCTACTGAAAAGAGCAAACACAACCTCAAGGTCGACAATTTAGAGCATCAACTTGTGGATGCAAAAGCTCTTGTTACTGAACTTCAAAGTCAGATAAAGGATACCAAGTCAGGAACTCACAAGCTGAAGAACCCACTTCATATCAGACCCTCAGAGACGAACTCAAGTGGACACATAAAGAGTCATGGCAAATGGAAGGGCAATGAGCAAAATGGCAAGTATTGATTGTCTTCTCCTTACAAGGTCCCAGAGTCCTGATAATGCGATTCTAGTGATCCCAAACCACTGATCCAAGCCCCAAGTCAGGAGGGCAGCATGTTGGCTCCATCTCAGTCATGGGCCTCTGACTTCTTCACATTTGGTAATAAGCTAGATGATGTGTTGAGCAATGAGTTCCTTCACATATCCAATCCCGAGCAGTTGTATGTCACTCCAAAGGATTATTTTGTACTAACTTGGCTAAATGCGGTGCTGATGCCTTGATGTCCTTGACAATGGCTCCTGAGTTCAGTGATGAGATGCTCAAGGCACTACTGAACATGTTACAATCCTCCAAGTCACCTGTCTCCATGCCGGATCACACTGTAACAACAGAGCCGATGATACGCTGGTTATGCAGCTAGGCCTACAAATCGACAAGAGCCTCTATCTAGGCTATCCTAGAAGTCTGAGGAAGGTTACAGGTTCGCTTAGAGTGTCTATGGTATTGAGACTCGACAGTTGAATGCCCTCGGAGCTTCGAAACTCGTTACTAGCTGTCGATCTTGGACTTAGCTGGCTACTGAGGATGGATTACTTAGAGACAAGTTCTAATAGGCAACAAGTATCGTTGAGGAACCTAACTAGCTGATTTACTTGATCAGTTGATGTCAATCTGTACAAGAAGTATCGAATGTTTGCTATGGAGTTCAGCAATGAAGTCACGTGACAGCTCCTCAGAGAGAAAAGGAAGGAAGAGCTTGCAGAGAGAGAGCTATAGACCCGGAAAGGCACCTGACTGTGCATCGCATTCATCATCAGACCCTACCACATGGTAGTCTTGCTAATACAAGACCCTCGGAACAGGAAGCATCATACATAGGGGTCTCAGAGGACTTCTGACCATCCCCCACAATGCATGGACGATCGATAGGTCTTTCTAGACTCGCCCAAAAACCAGTGAAACGTGTTTCAACACACGCATAGCATATGGACAGGATCAGCCGCCTCTTCAGAAATAGCAAAGCCGAGGAGGTTGGCATTTCAAATAAAACACGATCTGTGGCACAGCACATGGATACCCACTCACGGTGTTGCCTTTCTATGACATTTCTCATCAGTTTTGACTCATTGGACTGAGTACACGCATGGCAATTGTAGTTTCATTTCATTTTGTCTATATTTATCATTTTTGTACAGTATATAAGACCCGAGGACCTAGTAGATCGGTAGAGAATTAACACCCCTTGCCTACCCTCAGGTATTTGGCTCAATTTGTTTGATTGATCTCAAGTGTGAGATTAGTTGCTAAGTTTTGATCTTGAGACTCGGTCTTGAGAGTTTTGGTCTTGTGTACTTGGCAGGAATACGGAACTTGTCTGGAATTGAACCTAGATTGGTTGGGATTGGAACCCATCAATTGAACATTGTCTTAAGGTCTTAAGAACTGAACTTTGCAATAAGTCTTCCAACTCAAGCAAACCACTTTGAAAGAAGTTTGATTTCGCGATCAAACTTTGCACGTTTAGAGACCCAAGGAGCTTCTATTCTAAAGATAGACTCCACATCTATACACTTAGTAACAAGACTCTAAAAAGTCGTCGTCCACGGAGGCCTCCTCTTGTGACAAAACTTCAAAAAGAGCATTAACTCACACCCCCAGAATATAAAGAGAGACTAGTGCATCTCAGTAGGAGTTAGTTTAGTGTGTGTTTTGGTGTTGTTTGTGGGTTGTGTTGTTGCGGATCATATTCCGTGCGACTTCCCTCAGCCATCGCCTCCACCCACTTCTAGCGCCTGCCTCAGGTGTCGACAGCCCCGCACATGTGCAGACCCCACACTGTAGTGTTCCTATCACCGACACCAGTCAGTCATGGTCCAACCCTGAATTTGGGTCATAGTGAGTTCAAGGAGGACATTGAGAAGGTATCTGCTGCCATGGAGACAAGTCAGACTTCAGAATTTACCTTCATGTCACCACAGCTGGGTTTAGGTATGGTCTCACAAAACCCATATCTTTGATTGATTGTCCAACAGCTCCTGGCCCTGTTGCATTCAGGGCAAGAGCACGACTTTGATTTTGAGGCAATGCTATCCAGCCCACTACACTATCACATTGCAAGCAAAGGAGTACCAATGCCAATGTCCAGCCCCAAAACTGACTATGCTGGTCCTCGACTTCCAGCATATTCATTCGCATCAAGTCCTCTACAAGCATCATCTCCTAGCCTCATTGTGCCTCAAAAACAACTGCATCTCAGTGAATTCACCATTGACAACATTCAGCCAGAGGGATTGTCACAAGCTCATATCAAGAAGATAAGGGATTCCAAAGTTTTTGTGTTGTGCAGTAGTACTCTAAATAGTAAGTATGTGTCTGATGAACTGTTTGCATGTGTTGAGGCTCAACTGGCTTGGGAGTGGACTTTGCATCAATTACATGAGCAAAGTGTTTTGAGTTGTGTCTGTCTCAAAATGTGTCTCATCACACATCTGGTGTCGTATCACATTCATAAGGTAATATCTCAACCTGTGTCATATGTGTCATCTCTTGCATGTCCTGGAACTACCCAATTGCCTGGTGTATCTCCAATTGAACTGACTTGCAGATGAGGTCTGGAAGTGACTTTAGTCTCTGCAGCCTGTTGTCTTCAAATATATTTTGAGTACTTTTCATACCAGTCTTGATGTATCAGGTAACTGAGTCAGTGTCTACTGGATGGGCACAGTCTATATCATAGCTAGAACAGAAGTGGTCCAATGAGCTCAAATCTTATCAGTGATCACTACTAGCTACTAACATACCTATTTCACAGCCAATTAAGGGACAATGTCCCAATTTGGTTTTCATGGCCCATGCTATGATGGCAATTTTTGCATCCCATCTATTTTCAGAACTTTACCATGCCCTCTGATGAGGTTTTCTTCACTTCCTCAGATGGAGGCTATGAACTATGTAGCAAGCCAAAAAACCAAAACATCAGTAATTAGTCCCTGCTATTCCCAAGATTCCTGTCACCACAGGAGTTCCCAGGATGTGCTGAGACAGAGGCAAAATTCTGACCTTGCCTTGGAGGTCAAAAATTTGTCTCCATCCCAGCACATCCTCTGTAACAGACAAGATGACACAAGGCATCTCAGGAATACTTAGTGAGGACTAATATAGAGTTTTTCCTAATGAAAGCTAACCCACCTGCAAGCTCAAAAATAAATATTTAAATGACTCATAAGGACCTCATGATGCCTAGGCTCAGAAGAGGTTTGTACAGCCTTGTTGACAAGCTGGAAAGCATCAAAAAACCTCGACTCCAAGGGCCTCCCAGACCAAAAATCTCAGACCAGACATTGGTAGGTAGGTCCAGGTCAGAGGCTCTAACAGTTTTTCTTAACATATGTCTAAAATGCCCTATGATGTCAATATAATGATTCTGAATGACCTCTAAACAATGGAACAGCAAGGAGACTCAGGCAAGGGGGTGTCACAAAAAAATTAAGGATATAGTGCCACATTTTTTATACAAGGGCTCTGGAGGTGGCCTGACCGACTGACACACAACATTATCCACCATAAAAGGAAATAATGTCACATATGGAGACAAACAGATAATTCTTTAGTCGCCATAGCTCTCTCACAAGGGGTCCCTGAGAGGGAGGCCCAAGCTCAAGCTGGCACAGGCAAAGTATGTACAATACAGAGCTGTAAACTACAAGATAGGAATGTGGTAAGGGTGGGGAAAAAGAGAAAAAGCTCGAAGTCAAAGACTAATGAGCACTCTGTGAGACTATGATGAAATGAGGACACAAGGGGACATTGTGTTTATATACTGCAGGTGAACAAAGGGGAACTCAAAGCGCATTGGTTGAAGCAGTGCCGCAATGATGTGTTTGTTGAAAAGGGACAAGGATGCACGTGCTTGCTGACATAGATGTCAGTCAAAGGTGTCTGACTGTGTCTTCTATGTCTTGCTCAATGGGGACAGGAGAGAGGGTGTTTTGGAGATAAACAGATAATTGTTTGGTCACTATAGCTCTCTTGCAAGGGGTCCCTGAGAGGGAGGCCCAAGCTCAAGCCACCACAGAGGTGAAGCGGAGTGCTGGAGGCATGGGAGGCTGAACAGGAGCAAGGGCCAGATGAAGACATGCATTGAGGTGAAGAAGACAGTCATGTGGAACATTGATGTAAAGTTTGTATGCATCACTACACCAGTGACTGAGGAGCTGAATTTCATAATCTGAATACCCACTGGCAGCAGAGGCAGCAGTGCCACGATGGAAGCTATGCCCAGAGTACAAAGAGGAGTCATAACCCAGTGCTGATAGGTGAGACTTGAGAATGCTGATAAACCGGGAATGCTGGAGTGGGTTCCCATTTACATCAGCAAAAAGGGGAGACAACAAAGGTTCGAGAAATGTCATGAACAGATTTTGGAGCGATGTGACAGGGCAAGTTGAACAGCCTGGGACTGCTGCAAGCAATATAGTAACACCTTTTCGGAATGGATCTGTCTTAGAACCCGGTAAAGTGAGCCTGACATGTGTGAGACTCTCTAAGGAGGGAAGGAACTCAACACTTCCCCTAGTGAGGTGGAAGGCTGGGTCAAATGCATCAGAATCACGGACTGTGAATTCCCCAGAACACAGGAATGCTGACCAAGCAGTTTTTACTGCAGCATCAAAGTTGGCGTTGTTGAGGATGGTGCAGTCACCAGATTGGGTGATGAGTGATTGGAGGATTGGTAATGTAATGGGCAGTTTGGGTTGCTGCTCCTTGTCTCCATAGAAATGCTTGATCCCACGGATGAGACGCTGGACAGTGGGAGATTTGCAAGCCTCAAAAGGTAAGCCCGCATCGACATGGAGGGAACAAACACTGGTGATGTAGCCCTTAATGGTTTTTGGCTGCAGGGCCCGATCACCAAGGGATGTGACCCATTCGAGAATAGCAGGAGTTGTGGCTGGAAGGTACTGACCTGCAACTGGGGTCGGACATGAACAAAGTCAATGTATGATCGTTGGCCTGTTGAGTATGTTGCGAGTGCTGGATGCAAGGCCATGCCAGAGATAGAAGGCGACCCGTCGAGAGAGGTGAGCGTGTGTTTCATACCAGTAAGCTGGGACTTTGGAGATGAGGGCTTGCGCTGGAGTTGGGGTTGGGTTTCAACCATTTTGGCATACTGAAAGCAGGAAGCAGCATCAGCAATCATATTCTTTTTAGAAGGTAGCCAGACACAAGAAAAAGAAAATTGGAGACAAGCCGACATCATGACTATTATCCAGAGAAGTGGCATAGAATGCGAGGAATGGGAGGTATCTGAGAAAAGCCAGTGAACCACATCCTGGTTATCACAGTAGAAAGTGACGTGCCCCATAAACCATGTGTCACCCCAACGAAGGATAGCCTGCAGGATGGCAAAGAGCTCCTTGAATTGGGTGGCAAACCACAAATCACCAAATACCCCACCAAGTCCTTTGCGACCACTGGTGTCTGTATGGACAATGAAGCAAGGTTTGTGTGGTGAGAGGATGCGGATACCATTCCAGTGCTGACTAAATATAGTCCACCAGTTAAGATCTGAGCAGACACCAGTAGGGATGCGCTGGGTGGAGAAGGTGTGAGTAAACTTGGATAAGAAGTTATATAACCAATGGAGAAAGGCCCCGGGAATGGGGGATGACCTGGGAACAGAACTATAAGTACCCAGAGAGTTCCTGAACCTCAGACAGGGTACAAGTGGTCTTGGCCCGCCAACTAGCCAGCAACTCGTGTAGGTAGTGCAATTTATCCTCCAGAAGCTGAGCTTCCATGCAATCTGAGTCCAGGATTAAGCCGAGAAATTCCAGAATTTCAGTGGGCCACACTGTTTTAGACAGCTGGAACTGTAAGCCAAGTTTACAACCCAAATCAAGCACCCATTCCACAGCTGCTGATGCCAGCAAGCGGTTAGTGTAGGGTTGAAATATCAGAAGAAAGTCATCCAGATAGTGGCATAAAGCTGCTGGAATATGATGTTAGATGATCCAATGCAAGGCCTCCGCAAAGAGGTTAAAGATATAAGGTGTGGTCTTCAAACCAAAGGTGAGAACCAGCATGTAATAGAAGCGGGCATTCTAGTGGATCCCAAAATAGTGCCAGTCGGCCACCCACAACGGGATGTGTCGGAATGTGTCTTTAAGGTCAAGCTTTGCCATGATAGACTCCCACCCTGAATGGATGAGGTCTGAGACTGCTCGCTCAAACATGTCATAATGGATATGGCTTTTAGAGTCTGGAATTCCATCATTCACAGAAGATCCCTGTGGCCAAGAAAGATGGTTGATAATGTGAAGCTTCACTGGGTTCCGACGACGGCTGACAACTCCAAGAGGTGAGCATCAGAAGTTTGAAAAAGGTGGGGTAGTAAAAGGCCCTGAAATATGGGAGTCTGCCACCAGAGTCTGAAGTGATGTGTTGACAAAGTCGGAGTGAGGAAGTGCGGATTTCAGATTCAAGGATTTTTCATCCCCCAAGAAACCGACATTGGCACCAATTTTTATTATTTGAAGTATAGAGGAAACAAATTGGCTGTCTGGGTAGTCACATAAGAAATACTCCCAAGCATTGTAAGATAGAGAAGAGGAAACAGACGGGAACTGGGAGATATCAGGGACAGGTGCATTGCAACACGGGTTGGTGTTAGGACAAGGAGGAGGGAGCAGTAATGGAGGAAAAAGGTTTTCATGTACAAGACTCAGGGTATGAACGAGTGAGCCAGAGACAAAGTTTGTTGAACTAAAGGACTAGACTGCTGGCGCAAGTGAGCAGTGCAACGGCAAGCACACCTCACCCTGCCATAGCCCGAGTTAGAGGAAGATTTCTTCGATTCCTTGGTGCAAGACTTGTCACCATGTTCCGTGCTATCGCACTTGCGACATTTATGTACACAACCTGATGGACAAGGGACAGTGGTGCAGGTGCCATTATTGAATGCAAAGCATATTTGTTTGTCAATCGTGACCTTTGGTTTGATGCTCTTAGAAGTTGAGGGAGCGACACAGGGATATCGGAAGAGGTAGGAGGATTGCAGTTTGAGGTCTGGTTCTGCCCAGCTACCATAATGGCCGTCAAGCATATCTCGACAATGTAGCATGTGAAAGTCCATGTGGTAGTGGAGAACAGCATGCCACTCATATTCTTGATTTAGGTTAGCAAGGTGAGTGACATAATCGTTAGAGGCAGCTGCAATCAGGTGGAATGTATCGGACTGGCCAGATGTGGCTGCATAGGCAGTGAGGATGTTGAAATATGTTAGCAGGGGAATTAGGACTGAATGGAACGATGGGTAGTCTTTGACGGTACAGACTTGTGTAAGGTTGGCAGCAGAGCCAGTATCAGAATGGTCAATCTTATCCCACAGTCGAGAGTCTAGTTTAGAAAGACTCATGGGGCGGAATTCGTGATGGATGATGTCCATGATGAGGCTTGTCTTGACAAAGGGGAACTGATGGAAGAGAGACTTACTGGGAGGAGGAACAGGTGCCACAAATGGGGGAACAGCCAGGGCAGAGGGTTCAGTGGCCTGTGGGGCAGGCGTTGGTGGAGCAGAGCAGAGCATCGAAACAAAGAGATTGAAGACCTCCAGTGTTAAGATGATGGGTTGCGCTGGCACAATGGTAGCCTGCGGTTGGGGAACAACTGGAGGAAGTGTTGTTTGGGTAGTGGCTGTGTTGTTGCTATCGGCAGCCTGAGAGTCAGACATGATAGGCAAAGAAATTTGAGATATGGGTTCTGATTCTGAAAGGACACCTGCAAGACAAAGGTTGTGCTCAGTAGCACTGACAAAACGACCTTGTTTATGGACTTGCCACTTGCCATTGGGATAGAGAAGAGCGGTGTAATCAGAAATGGTGCCCTGAAAAAGAGAAAAAGCTCGAAGTCAAAGACTAACGAGCACTCTGTGAGACTATGATGAAATGAGGACATGAGGGGACATTGTTGAGAGCAGTTTTATATACTGCAGGTGAACAAAGGGGAATTCAAAGCGCATTGGTTGAAGCAGTGCCGTGACGACGTGTTTGTTGAAAAGGGACAAGGATGCACATGCTCACTGACATAGATGTCAGTCAAAGGTGTTTGACTGTGTCTTCTAGAGGCACCATCTCAATGTCTGACTGCTATGTGACCTGAACATGAAAGGTAGACAAGTCCAGGTCATTGAAACAGTCCTCTGATATAGTTTCATTACCTTCAAGGATCATCTGCCTGTCATATGGGTCATCTAGAGGCTACATCATTGACCCAACATTGACCAGTGCACCTTCAACTTATAGTGCTACCAGTTAGAGGCTACAGGAAGTCTCTGACCATTCTTTCGAAGAGCTAGGAAGCACATCCAGATGCAAATGAAGCTACTCAGTCTAAGGCAAAAAAATGTGACCTCCTAAAAATTTTTAAGGACCTCGCAGCCCAACTGACTGACCTGGCAGCACTATATCCAGAAATGGACATGTGACACCCCTTGGTGTCTGCTTTGCGCATTGCCAAAGTTAGCCAAACTGGTCCAAACTGAACCAACTCTTTTTGGCATGTCAGGTGACCAAGCGGGCTCAAAATTGATTCTATGTCTAGTAAGTATTTTTTGTGTTTTTAGCTATATAAATCCTATTATCACTCAGGGGGTAGCAGTCTGGGAGACAGCTTGACGGGGGCAAAGACGGGTATGACTTGGTATGGGTGGTGGTCGGGTTTACCAAATTAGGAAGAGGTACACGTGACCTACAGGTAGGGCCTTTAAAATTTAATCGATGTACATTACTTAATCTTTTTTTCCACTCAGATTACTGTGTTGATGGGATGTAGAAAGGATTGTGGCCAAGGAACTGATTTCTCTTGAGACAAACAAAGACAAGCAGATTGATCTGCCGAGCTCTGCCGACTATCACTGAAAAGCGGACTCCGAGTCACCCGATAGCCGCCGGCACAAGACCTGGTGATGAACGGGCATTTCTTCATTCTTACCCTTAACCACGATATTTCATGTCGCAACACAAAGAACGACGCACATCCTCTTCCCTCCCACTCCAGTTGAAGCCGGAGGTTCGCCGAAAAAAGCAAACCTCGGGAATAAAGTTTCTCTTAAGCTGCTTCTTGTTCTTTGCGGGAATCGCAGCAGTAGTAAGCCTAATTGCGATTGCGGACCAAGCATCTCAGCTCGTGTCCTTCTCACATCGATACCTGTATCAAAACCAGACACTTGATGCAGTGACCAACCGCTCATTCGTGGTTCAGCCTCTGATTGACAATGATCAGACATTTGACCTTGTAGTCACCATCTGGCGCCAGCTTTCATCGAGGGAGATGTCCGCTCAAAGCGGTATCTGGCAATCTATGAATCGCGAGCCGGCGGCCTCTGCAAGCCCTGCAAATACAACGAGCCTTGCGAATACAACGAGCACCGCGGTGGTTCCAGAGAGTACAATGAAAGCATTCCCTGCGTTCTCTCCGATGGAATTTGAAAAGGCAGTCTTTTCGAACACAGTATTCAAGGGTCTTCGACTGAGAGACACGCATGTCTTCCAAGATGTCAATTTTTCAATCCCGACCGAAATTTTGTGAGTACATATTTTAACATTGTGTGAACCTCATTTGTGTTTTAGCAACGACAGCTATTTACATCGTGACGAAAATGCACTTTATGCAAACATTATGCTCATACCAACCTCACCCTCTCTCCTTGACTATGTTGATTCCGTCTCCAGTAGGACGGCTTTTTGGGGACGACGGTCTAATCCGTGCGAACACGTCACTTTTATCTGTGTTTTTTGAACATCAACTTCTTTAGATTCCCACTGGGCTCCAATAACACCAAGTACAATAAGACAACACTAATGGAGCGCGCACTGGGGAGCATGGCAGTGCAAATTCCTCTCGTCCAGTTGCTAGAAATCCCAAGCGCATGTGAACCATCGATTGACCAATTTGAGTCATATGATGATATTGATGATTCCGTTTTCGACAACAAGAATGACTGGTATCATTCAACGAGCAACGAGTTCGATCGGTTGAAATATCATCCTTTCATTATCACAAGGTTCGAATTGCAGTCCAGTCGAACTGTAAACTGACTCTGTCCACGACAGATCTCACATCATTGCGGTTGAAGAGACCCACTTATTCAACCGAAAAGCATTTGACGCTGCTCTGAGGCACCTCAGAATTAAGCAACGTACTAATGTGAATGTCTACCTTGATACTGATAGGTGCTGACAGTTCCCAGTACCGTGACCCTGCATACAAACGAAATTATCGGAATAATGGCAACCTTGACCTTCTCCTAAAACTCGGCATTCCGACAGAGACAGGCAACCGAACAGAATATGCTTATGGTCCGTACTTGAGCTATGTTCCCGTCGCTGGACCGCTGGTGCGTTTGCGACTGTGTTGCTGCATCAGACTCGGATTGATTAATATTCGTACAGGACCTGGTTCGGGTGCCAGTCAATCGAGAGAATTGCGCAGCAGTTCCAGGCCATGTCGCCCCCAACCCCACCGTTTCCCAGCCTGAGGTTCCAGAGTTTATGAATATCACCCTGAAGCTCTCGTATGCTGGTCGTTCCGCCAGCCAAGTGTTTCTGAGTGAAACGTTGCAAGACTCGAGTGGCCATGAATTCTTTTATCGATATATTTGGAATCCCAATGTGGGTGATTATCAGAGAAGTGTAAACACCGATGTTCTGGAGATGATAAGTGGTACAATATACGATCTCCTTCAAGTTTTGGAAGCTGATCATGTCTGTTCCAAGGTGTGATACACGATAGTAAAGCTTCCGAGGACTCGTATCCTCGGCGAAAACTCATCTTCTCAGCTTTGCTGTGCGTAACCGTTTCCTCCGTAGCGGACTCCGGTTGATTGATGCACAGTATCCTTATAAATGGGGTTGCATGGCTTTTGGATCTTCACTATTGGTTCACTTGCACCTCCACAACCGGTATTAGCATCCCAGGAAACGTTATGATCTCCCTGGCTTCGCTAACGGACACCGCCTTCAGTTTTGTGGCCGTTGCACAGCAAATGCATCCTCATGGATTCGTTTCTTGGACTTGGCTGATTTTGAAAAATGTCTTGTCTCAGGTCGTCAAGCCTATATTAGTGCTGAAAGTGGTTCTGAGACTGAACTTCGGATCGGGCAAGATGGTCAAACGTCTTCCATCATTATTTTCGGAACGCAGAAGTGGACGTGTGGAAGCCGTAACTCCATTTCTTTTGCCGTATTACGCGGTAATAATGGTTGACAGATCTTTATTTTCCTTGTTTTCGGATACTGGTTCCTCACTCCTGAAGAGCTATACCTCATCAAGCCTACCGCAACCCCAGCAGAATTGCCGAGACTCGGATACAATACTCGAATGTTCATCAGCTCTCTCCGCTGGACGGGCCTGATATCTCAAATCACTCTCAATCAACGTCTCAAGGTGTTCTCAGGGAGCTACAGGACAACGATTATGCTTCATGTGTTGGGAGATTTGATAAGTTTGCTCTTTCATCTTCCGTCCGTGATGGGACGAGTACAGTCTCATTGGGGTATCCAGGCTCATTGGGTATTTGGAGTGATTATAAAGGTGGCGTTCGCATTCCAGGCGATAATCTATCCACCACATGTAATTACCTACAAGGAGGAGCCGTATGTTGAGTAGCATTATTGTTAGGCCAAACGGAATCAATTGACTATCCTGAGGAGTCCGGGATAATCCTCGGCGGTGTTCCATCTTGGGACCATGCCGGTAATAGATCCTCCTCCTCCATCCGTTCGCGTTTTGAATGATTCGACTCCGCAAGTATCCACTCCATCAGTCACATATCTTTTTCAGAATCGAGAGAGTTCTCTTCATGTCACTCACCTCCTTCCCCCGAATCGGAGCTATACAAAGGTGGCACTTGGGATCCATATGACACAAATCAGGAACAACTTCTACAGTCTGTATCGCTCAGATCGTACAGTGTCATGGGTCGTTGTTGTGTTTTTGTTGCTTACCATCTTTTAGTTCATTCAACCGTTCGACCCGCGGACTAGATCGAAGGCAGTGCCTACCAACTTTACTTTTAGAGCTTCAAATCGCATGAGAAAAGCAAGTTTGCTGGAGTGACTAAACCGAGTTCAAAACAGATAAAGGGTACGAATCGAACCTCGACATTACGGAATATCAAGTAAAGCGGATAGTGGGCTCCAGCTGAACGACGAAGGATATGTGAGAGCTGATAAAGACGAGATTGAGAACGTGTGGTATACGAAGACAAGACATACGAACTTATCATCGAGTTGCGGGCCGCAGGAGTGCCCAGGCGCAGAGCAAGCGAGAGATGGAAAGGGCCGGGAAATCGCAAGCTGAGACAGCCTGAGGGTCTACACCAGTGAGCGGCCGTAGTAAATCGCAAACTTGCAGAGAAACTCGTGGGTACCTGCATTACCACTGTCAGTAACTGCCTGGATCCAGCTTCAGTCTGAGAGAGTGATTAGCCCACGGAAGACGGTATATACTCGGAAGACGGTATATACTTCTCAATTCAAAAATAGACCTGCTGGAAAAGACCGATAAACGGGTTGTGAGATCGGTCGAAGTAAACAGACATACGACACGCGTACTTTCCCGCAGTTCCTATCATCGCACCCGCTTGTGTCCTCCATCCGATTCACCAATTTTACAAGGAGGGAGATGCAATAGTCCCATCCGGTTTTCTGTTCGACTTACTTGTTCAATGCTTCGAGTCAATAGCGACAGAATTTGATATAAACTTTTTGCGGAATTCTGCCAGAGGTCCATTGTCATATTTTGTGAAGCAGAATCTTATCCTAACAGACAGCAGCAGCAACATGAGACGTTGGGAGTTATGGGGTCACACTGTGACCTGTGACCGCTGAGTTCAACTGCGCAGCTTTAGGTTCGTTCCAAGCCCCGTTCGGCTGCGGCTTGCCGAATTTCCAATTCGGGCAATGTTTGGCATTGCTTGCAAGCCTTGCGAAGGGTCTCACGTGCCGGCAGCCGGGGCTTGTTCCGAACCTAGCGCAGCTTATCTTCAAGATAGTGATTCTCAGTAGCTAATAGGTCTACAATAACTCAGCCACGCGTTATCCATTCGCCCTATTACTGCTAGCGGCTGTCAGAATAAAGGTTCGTTTTACCAGCTCATTTTCCTCTACTATTGTCGGACAAGAAAAAGTTGAATTTCTGCCGAGTTCTCTAAGGTTTATTTGTCTTGCCTCTGTGTTACTCTTCTGCACACTCTCTTTTCGTTTACCCTACTGCTGCGACCTATTGCGATCATATACTTTCTTCCTTCCTTCACAACCATCAATTTCACAGCCTCCAAGGAGGACGGGAGAAATTGCCGCGAAAGTCACGGTACTTTCTCAACATTCGAATCGGTGTCTCAGTTCGGGGCCCCGTCTACGCTGGCAAGCACTTGGCAAGCACCGCCATTCACTGGCAGTTGACGCGTTTTCACAAGTGCCAAGTCTCTCTTGCCCCCGCTGTAGTCAACGGCCATACCCTGAACATCTATCTGACGTAGAATGATTGGCCCCCTGAACATGGCTTCCACTGTTGTCCAGTACCACCAATCCCAACCATCTCAAATCCTCCCGGGCCCGTCTCACATCAATCATCTTCATGGCTTGTCAGGTTCGGACGGTAGCCTTTTAACCAGGTGATTCGTTCCGAAAGGTAATACCAAAGCAGTCTTGCAGCCCTGATACACGAGTCGGTAGTCAACAACGACGCCAGTCTAATCTCATGGCTTTAACCATTTCAACAACACAACGCAACCGAGACTTAGTCTCGATGGGAGAACATGTTTTTCGAAAGGCTTTAGTTGGATTGACGTCGGGATGGCAGAATTTTGGCTTCTGTTATATGCTATGCAGCTACGGTCGGAGAATGTCATCTCAAATGATGATGACCGAACGCACTTGCCGACGGAATGTTTCAGCGTCCGTATGACACGGGCTAGACAGCCCTCATTACAAAGGTTGTCACAATCCAGACACGCCGCAGCTCATTGCTCGGGGAGGGCTAGCAAAAAACGGTGGAGGGTTTGCGCCGTCGCTAAACCTGGTAGCAATGACGCGGCAACGGTCACCTGATCTTGAATCACGATACATCGGTAAGTTGGACGTTAACGGTTACACCGACTACTTACTGTGGCCAGTGGCCATATTTTGTGAAGACGTGGCAAATTCCAAAAAAAAGAGTCTTGTCCTCACTTTTGCTACGCTTTGATCCTTCGGGTTTCCGATCGTCCGATCATCGCCACAACAAAGCCAAAACAAAGCACTGGTTACACATATAAGTACTGTACATCATTCCGAAACCACAACAAGCAATTACTTCAAACCCTCCCCGATTACCAAATCCTTCGTGAGTGATTTGTTCAAGATGAGCGTGTCGCTCATCCCGGATAGAATGGGTAAACCCAATACAACCTCAAGCCCCCGACGAGTTGCTGCGCCACTGCCTGTATTCGATTGTTTGGCCGTCTACATTTCATGCTTGATGGCCATAGATGTCGAGACATGCACCTTGCCTAATCCACAACCAGTTTACTTGCTGGAACTGCAGCGAAAATCGAGTGGCACACGCTCCATATACACAGAAGACCACCTCTCGTTGGACCCATCGAAACGCCCTTCCGAAGAGCCAACGTTGCATTATACCAGCATCGATGGCGACACCCGTGGTCGTTACTGGTTGATCAGATATGATGGCAAAGTCTTGATTCTGCTCGCACGACATGTGTTACTGGAAGTTCGTGATACACCAATGGAGATCCTGAAATCCAAACTCTTCGAAACGCTAGGGAAACGCGATACTGAAGATCCTC